>OZ026824.1:8007489-8230896 GCA_964023185.1 Macaria liturata | reverse complement strand
AACCCGACGCGCTGGGGGAAGTTCACGAGCTGATGTCGTCAGCACCGAGCAGGAAACATGGAACACCCTGCGGCGTCTGGTCTCGTACCCGAAGTCTGCGGGCTCGAATCCCGGGGTGTGGGCGGAGACGCGGCTTTCGATGACCCTGGAATTCATCATACACCAACGTTAGGAACCGCCGTAGATTTGGGAGATAGATTTATAAAATCCTCCCGCACCTACCTGATATAACCCTTTTAATAACACCAGGAGTGCGCGCAGCAGCGCACCAGGAGTGCGCGCAGCAGCGCACCAGGAGTGCGCGCAACAGCGCACGGGGAGTGCGCGCAACAGTGCACGAGGAGTGCGCGTAGCAGCGCACCAGGAGTGCGCGCAGTGGCGCACCAGGAGTGCGCGCAGCGGCGCACCAGGAGTGCGCGCAGCGGCGCACCAGGAGTGCGCGCAACAGCATACGAGGAGCGCGCGAAGCAGCATACGAGGAGCGCGCGCAGCAGCGCACCAGGAGTGCGCGCAGCAGCACACGAAGAGTGCGCGTAAGCCCCTGGTCTTGGATCTAAACATTCAAAGCCTTCACCATCATTACCGTTTTCTGAGGACAAAGGCAAAAATTATTCAAAAAACCCACTGTATGTAACCGTAACCAAGTACCGTTAATTTGTTAGTTTTTGGTAATCAAACAAGACTACTCGTCCTTCCATAACATCCAATCCACGAGCTGGCCAATGCTCACGGATTAAAAGTTCAAAATGAAATATGTTACAAACATGCAATAAACCTCGGTATGGGCCCCTACCGAGGGAAAACTACACACAACAAATCTAGGTCACGATCAGAATCTCATTAACAAAAACGAAATGAGGGTAGCGTCAACTCGGGACTCGAAATAAAAATGGACAGATCTTACTTTGGAAATATGTCTTTGTCCCTAGCAGGCTCACTGAACCGCTCGGATCTCCAACCCGACGCGCTGGGGGAAGTTCATGAGCTGATGTCGTCAGCACCGAGCAGGAAACATGGAACACCCTGCGGCGTCTGGTCTCGTACCCGAAGTATGCGGGCTCGAATCCCGGGGTGTGGGCGGAGACGCGGCTTTCGATGACCCTGGAATTCATCATACACCAACGTTAGGAACCGCCGTAGATTTGGGAGATAGATTTATAAAATCCTCCCGCACCTACCTGATATATAACCCTTTTAATAACGACAGGAGTGCGCGCAATAGCGCACGAGGAGTGCGTGCAGCAGCACACGAGGAGTGCGCGCAGCAGTGCACCAGGAGTGCGCGCAGCAGCGCACCAGGAGTGCGTGCAACAGCATACGAGGAGCGCGCGCAGCAGCGCACCAGGAGTGCGCGCAGCAGCGCACCAGGAGTGCGCGCAGCAGCACACGAAGAGTGCGCGCAGAAGCGCACCTGGAGTGCGCGCAGTAGCGCACCAGGCGGGCGCGCAACAGCACACGAAGAGTGCGCGTAAGCCCCTGGTCTTGGATCTAAACATTCAGTGCCTTCACCATCATTACCGTTTTCTGAGGACAAAGGCAAAAATTATTCAAAAAACCCACTGTATGTAACCGTAAACCAAGTACCGTTAATTTGTTAGTTTTTGTTAATCAAACAAGACTTGTTAATCAAACAAGACTACTCGTCCTTCTTTAACATCCAATCCACGAGCTGGCCAATGCTCACGGATTAAAAGTTCAAAATGGAAAATGTTACAAACATGCAATAAACCTCGGTATGGGCCCCCTTCCGAGGGAAAACTACACACAACAAATCTAGGTCACGATCAGAATCTCATTAACAAAAACGAAATGAGGGTAGCGTCAACTCGGGACTCGAAATAAAAAATGGATAGATCTTACTTTGGAAATATGTCTTTGTCCGTAGCAGGCTCACTGAACCGCTCGGATCTCCAACCCGACGCGCTGGGGGAAGTTCACGAGCTGATGTCGTCAGCACCGAGCAGGAAACATGGAACACCCTGCGGCGTCTGGTCTCGTACCCGAAGTCTGCGGGCTCGAATCCCGGGGTGTGGGCGGAGACGCGGCTTTCGATGACCCTGGAATTCATCATACACCAACGTTAGGAACCGCCGTAGATTTGGGAAATAGATTTATAAAATCCTCCCGCACCTACCTGATAACCCTTTTAATAACACCAGGAGTGCGTGCAGCAGCACACGAGGAGTGCGTGCAGCAGCACACGAGGAGTGTGCGCAGCAGCGCACCAGGAGTGCGCGCATCAGCGCACCAGGAGTGCGCGCAGCAGCGCACCAGGAGTGCGCGCAGCAGCGCACCAGGAGTGCGCGCAGCAGCGCACCAGGAGTGCGCGCAACAGCGCACGGGGAGTGCGCGCAACGGTGCACGAGGAGTGCGCGCAGTGGCGCACCAGGAGTGCGCGCAGTGGCGCACCAGGAGTGCGCGCAGCGGCGCACCAGGAGTGCGCGCAGCGGCGCACCAGGAGTGCGCGCAACAGCATACGAGGAGCGCGCGCAGCAGCATACGAGGAGCGCGCGCAGCAGCGCACCAGGAGTGCGCGAAGCAGCAGACGAAGAGTGCGCGCAGCAGCGCACCTGGAGTGCCGGCAGTAGCGCACCAGGCGGGCGCGCAACAGCACACGAAGAGTGCGCGTAAGCCCCTGGTCTTGGATCTAAACATTCAAAGCCTTCACCATCATTACCGTTTTCTGAGGACAAAGGCAAAAATTATTCAAAAAACCCACTGTATGTAACCGTAACCAAGTACCGTTAATTTGTTAGTTTTTGGTAATCAAACAAGACTACTCGTCCTTCCCAAACATCCAATCCACGAGCTGGCCAATGCTCACGGATTAAAAGTTCAAAATGAAATATGTTACAAACATGCAATAAACCTCGGTATGGGCCCCTACCGAGGGAAAACTACACACAACAAATCTAGGTCACGATCAGAATCTCATTAACAAAAACGAAATGAGGGTAGCGTCAACTCGGGACTCGAAATAAAAATGGACAGATCTTACTTTGGAAATATGTCTTTGTCCGTAGCAGGCTCACTGAACCGCTCGGATCTCCAACCCGACGCGCTGGGGGAAGTTCATGAGCTGATGTCGTCAGCACCGAGCAGGAAACATGGAACACCCTGCGGCGTCTGGTCTCGTACCCGAAGTATGCGGGCTTGAATCCCGGGGTGTGGGCGGAGACGCGGCTTTCGATGACCCTGGAATTCATCATACACCAACGTTAGGAACCGCCGTAGATTTGGGAGATAGATTTATAAAATCCTCCCGCACCTACCTGATATATAACCCTTTTAATAACGACAGGAGTGCGCGCAATAGCGCACGAGGAGTGCGTGCAGCAGCACACGAGGAGTGTGCGCAGCAGCGCACCAGGAGTGCGCGCAGCAGCGCACCAGGAGTGCGCGCAGCAGCGCACCAGGAGTGCGCGCATCAGCGCACCAGGAGTGCGCGCATCAGCGCACCAGGAGTGCGCGCATCAGCGCACCAGGAGTGCGCGCAGCAGCGCACCAGGAGTGCGCGCAACAGCGCACCAGGAGTGCGCGCAGCAGCGCACCAGGAGTGCGCGCAACAGCGCACGGGGAGTGCGCGCAACAGTGCACGAGGAGTGCGCGCAGTGGCGCACCAGGAGTGCGCGCAGCGGCGCACCAGGAGTGCGCGCAGCGGCGCACCAGGAGTGCGCGCAGCGGCGCACCAGGAGTGCGCGCAACAGCATACGAGGAGCGCGCGCAGCAGCATACGAGGAGCGCGCGCAGCAGCGCACCAGGAGTGCGCGCAGCAGCACACGAAGAGTGCGCGCAGCAGCGCACCTGGAGTGCCGGCAGTAGCGCACCAGGCGGGCGCGCAACAGCACACGAAGAGTGCGCGTAAGCCCCTGGTCTTGGATCTAAACATTCAAAGCCTTCACCATCATTACCGTTTTCTGAGGACAAAGGCAAAAATTATTCAAAAAACCCACTGTATGTAACCGTAACCAAGTACCGTTAATTTGTTAGTTTTTGGTAATCAAACAAGACTACTCGTCCTTCCCAAACATCCAATCCACGAGCTGGCCAATGCTCACGGATTAAAAGTTCAAAATGAAATATGTTACAAACATGCAATAAACCTCGGTATGGGCCCCTACCGAGGGAAAACTACACACAACAAATCTAGGTCACGATCAGAATCTCATTAACAAAAACGAAATGAGGGTAGCGTCAACTCGGGACTCGAAATAAAAATGGACAGATCTTACTTTGGAAATATGTCTTTGTCCGTAGCAGGCTCACTGAACCGCTCGGATCTCCAACCCGACGCGCTGGGGAAGTTCATGAGCTGATGTCGTCAGCACCGAGCAGGAAACATGGAACACCCTGCGGCGTCTGGTCTCGTACCCGAAGTATGCGGGCTCGAATCCCGGGGTGTGGGCGGAGACGCGGCTTTCGATGACCCTGGAATTCATCATACACCAACGTTAGGAACCGCCGTAGATTTGGGAGATAGATTTATAAAATCCTCCCGCACCTACCTGATATATAACCCTTTTAATAACGACAGGAGTGCGCGCAATAGCGCACGAGGAGTGCGTGCAGCAGCACACGAGGAGTGTGCGCAGCAGCGCACCAGGAGTGCGCGCAGCAGCGCACCAGGAGTGCGCGCATCAGCGCACCAGGAGTGCGCGCATCAGCGCACCAGGAGTGCGCGCAGCAGCGCACCAGGAGTGCGCGCAGCAGCGCACCAGGAGTGCGCGCAGCAGCGCACCAGGAGTGCGCGCAACAGTGCACGAGGAGTGCGCGCAGTGGCGCACCAGGAGTGCGCGCAGTGGCGCACCAGGAGTGCGCGCAGCGGCGCACCAGGAGTGCGCGCAGCGGCGCACCAGGAGTGCGCGCAACAGCATACGAGGAGCGCGCGCAGCAGCATACGAGGAGCGCGCGCAGCAGCGCACCAGGAGTGCGCGCAGCAGCACACCAGGAGTGCGCGCAGCAGCGCACCAGGAGTGCGCGCAGCAGCGCACCAGGAGTGCGCGCAACAGCGCACGGGGAGTGCGCGCAACAGTGCACGAGGAGTGCGCGCAGTGGCGCACCAGGAGTGCGCACAGTGGCGCACCAGGAGTGCGCGCAGTGGCGCGCCAGGAGTGCGCGCAGTGGCGCACCAGGAGTGCGCGCAGCGGCGCACCAGGAGTGCGCGCAGCAGCACACGAAGAGTGCGTGCAGCAGCGGACCAGCCGGGCGCGCAACAGCCCACGAAGAGTGCGCGTAAGCCCCTGGTCTTGGATCTAAACATTCAGTGCCTTCACCATCATTAACATCGTCAACTCGGGACTCGAAATAAAAATGGACAGATCTTACTTTGGAAATATGTCTTTGTCCGTAGCAGGCTCACTGAACCGCTCGGATCTCCAACCCGACGCGCTGGGGGAAGTTCATGAGCTGATGTCGTCAGCACCGAGCAGGAAACATGGAACACCCTGCGGCGTCTGGTCTCGTACCCGAAGTATGCGGGCTCGAATCCCGGGGTGTGGGCGGAGACGCGGCTTTCGATGACCCTGGAATTCATCATACACCAACGTTAGGAACCGCCGTAGATTTGGGAGATAGATTTATAAAATCCTCCCGCACCTACCTGATATATAACCCTTTTAATAACGACAGGAGTGTGCGCATCAGCGCACCAGGAGTGCGCGCATCAGCGCACCAGGAGTGCGCGCAGCAGCGCACCAGGAGTGCGCGCAGCAGCGCACCAGGAGTGCGCGCAACAGTGCACGAGGAGTGCGCGCAGTGGCGCACCAGGAGTGCGCGCAGTGGCGCACCAGGAGTGCGCGCAGCGGCGCACCAGGAGTGCGCGCAGCGGCGCACCAGGAGTGCGCGCAGCGGCGCACCAGGAGTGCGCGCAGCGGCGCACCAGGAGTGCGCGCAACAGCATACGAGGAGCGCGCGCAGCAGCATACGAGGAGCGCGCGCAGCAGCGCACCAGGAGTGCGCGCAGCAGCACACCAGGAGTGCGCGCAGCAGCGCACCAGGAGTGCGCGCAGCAGCGCACCAGGAGTGCGCGCAACAGCGCACGGGGAGTGCGCGCAACAGTGCACGAGGAGTGCGCGCAGTGGCGCACCAGGAGTGCGCGCAGTGGCGCACCAGGAGTGCGCACAGTGGCGCACCAGGAGTGCGCGCAGTGGCGCGCCAGGAGTGCGCGCAGTGGCGCACCAGGAGTGCGCGCAGCGGCGCACCAGGAGTGCGCGCAGCAGCACACGAAGAGTGCGTGCAGCAGCGGACCAGCCGGGCGCGCAACAGCCCACGAAGAGTGCGCGTAAGCCCCTGGTCTTGGATCTAAACATTCAGTGCCTTCACCATCATTATCGTTTTCTAAGGACAAAGGCAAAAATGATTCAAAAAACCCACTGTATGTAACCGAAACCAAGTACCGTTAATTTGTTAGTTTTTGTTAATCAAACAAGACTACTCATCCTTCTCAAACATCCAATCCACGAGCTGGCCAATGCTCACGGATTAAAAGTTCAAAATGGAATATGTTACAAACATGCAATAAACCTCGGTGTGGGCTTCTACCGAGGGAAAACTACACACAACAAATCAAGGTCACGATCAGAATCTCATTAACAAAAACGAAATGAGGGTAGCGTCAACTCGGGACTCGAAATAAAAATGGACAGATCTTACTTTGGAAATATGTCTTTGTCCCTAGCAGGCTCACTGAACCGCTCGGATCTCCAACCCGACGCGCTGGAGGAAGTTCACGAGCTGATGTCGTCAGCACTGAGCAGGAAACATGGAACACCCTGCGGCGTCTGGTCTCGTACCCGAAGTATGCGGGCTCGAATCCCGGGGTGTGGGCGGAGACGCGGCTTTCGATGACCCTGGAATTCATCATACACCAACGTTAGGAACCGCCGTAGATTTGGGAGATAGATTTATAAAATCCTCCCGCACCTACCTGATATATAACCCTTTTAATAACACCAGGAGTGCGCGCAGCAGCGCACCAGGAGTGCGCGCAGCAGGAGTGCGCGTAGCAGCGCACCAGGAGTGCGCGATGTGGCGCACCAGGAGTGCGCGCAGCGGCGCACCAGGAGTGCGCGCAACAGCATACGAGGAGCGCGCGCAGCAGCGCACCAGGAGTGTGCGCAGCAGCACACGAAGAGTGCGTGCAGCAGCGGACCAGGCGGGCGCGCAACAGCACACGAAGAGTGCGCGTAAGCCCCTGGTCTTGGATCTAAACATTCAGTGCCTTCACCATCATTATCGTTTTCTAAGGACAAAGGCAAAAATTATTCAAAAAACCCACTGTACGTAACCGAAACCAAGTACCGTTAATTTGTTAGTTTTTGTTAATCAAACAAGACTACTCGTCCTTCTCAAACATCCAATCCACGAGCTGGCCAATGCTCACGGATTAAAAGTTCAAAATGGAATATGTTACAAACATGCAATAAACCTCGGTATGGGCCCCCTTCCGAGGGAAAACTAAACACAACAAATCTAGGTCACGATCAGAATCTCATTAACAAAAACGAAATGAGGGTAGCGTCAACTCGGGACTCGAAATAAAAATGGACAGATCTTACTTTGGAAATAATATGTCTTTGTCCGTAGCAGGCTCACTGAACCGCTCGGATCTCCAACCCGACGCGCTGGGGGAAGTTCACGAGCTGATGTCGTCAGCACCGAGCAGGAAACATGGAACACCCTGCGGCGTCTGGTCTCGTACCCGAAGTCTGCGGGCTCGAATCCCGGGGTGTGGGCGGAGACGCGGCTTTCGATGACCCTGGAATTCATCATACACCAACGTTAGGAACCGGCGTAGATTTGGGAGATAGATTTATAAAATCCTCCCGCACCTACCTGATATAACCCTTTTAATCACACCAGGAGTGCGCGCAGCAGCGCACCAGGAGAACGCGCAGCAGCGCACCAGGAGTGCGCGCAACAGCGCACGGGGAGTGCGCGCAACAGTGCACGAGGAGTGCGCGTAGCAGCGCACCAGGAGTGCGCGCAGTGGCGCACCAGGAGTGCGCGCAGCGGCGCACCAGGAGTGCGCGCAGCGGCGCACCAGGAGTGCGCGCAACAGCATACGAGGAGCGCGCGCAGCAGCATACGAGGAGCGCGCGCAGCAGCGCACCAGGAGTGCGCGCAGCAGCACACGAAGAGTGCGCGCAGCAGCGCACCTGGAGTGCGCGCAGTAGCGCACCAGGCGGGCGCGCAACAGCACACGAAGAGTGCGCGTAAGCCCCTGGTCTTGGATCTAAACATTCAAAGCCTTCACCATCATTACCGTTTTCTGAGGACGAAGGCAAAAATTATTCAAAAAACCCACTGTATGTAACCGTAACCAAGTACCGTTAATTTGTTAGTTTTTGGTAATCAAACAAGACTACTCGTCCTTCCCAAACATCCAATCCACGAGCTGGCCAATGCTCACGGATTAAAAGTTCAAAATGAAATATGTTACAAACATGCAATAAACCTCGGTATGGGCCCCTACCGAGGGAAAACTACACACAACGAATCTAGGTCACGATCAGAATCTCATTAACAAAAACGAAATGAGGGTAGCGTCAACTCGGGACTCGAAATAAAAATGGACAGATCTTACTTTGGAAATATGTCTTTGTCCGTAGCAGGCTCACTGAACCGCTCGGATCTCCAACCCGACGCGCTGGGGGAAGTTCATGAGCTGATGTCGTCAGCACCGAGCAGGAAACATGGAACACCCTGTGGCGTCTGGTCTCGTACCCGAAGTATGCGGGCTCGAATCCCGGGGTGTGGGCGGAGACGCGGCTTTCGATGACCCTGGAATTCATCATACACCAACGTTAGGAACCGCCGTAGATTTGGGAGATAGATTTATAAAATCCTCCCGCACCTACCTGATATATAACCCTTTTAATAACGACAGGAGTGCGCGCAATAGCGCACGAGGAGTGCGTGCAGCAGCACACGAGGAATGCACAGCGCACCAGGAGTGCGCGCAGCAGCGCACCAGGAGTGCGCGCAACAGCATACGAGGAGCGCGCGCAGCAGCGCACCAGGAGTGCGCGCAGCAGCGCACCAGGAGTGCGCGCAGCAGCACACGAAGAGTGCGCGCAGCAGCGCACCTGGAGTGCGCGCAGTAGCGCACCAGGCGGGCGCGCAACAGCACACGAAGAGTGCGCGTAAGCCCCTGGTCTTGGATCTATACATTCAGTGCCTTCACCATCATTACCGTTTTCTGAGGACAAAGGCAAAAATTATTCAAAAAACCCACTGTATGTAACCGTAAACCAAGTACCGTTAATTTGTTAAGTTTTTGTTAATCAAACAAGACTACTCGTCCTTCTCAAACATCCAATCCACGAGCTGGCCAATGCTCACGGATTAAAAGTTCAAAATGGAATATAGTACAAACATGCAATAAACCTCGGTATGGGCCCCCTTCCGAGGGAAAACTACACACAACAAATCTAGGTCACGATCAGAATCTCATTAACAAAAACGAAATGAGGGTAGCGTCAACTCGGGACTCGAAATAAAAATGGATAGATCTTACTTTGGAAATATGTCTTTGTCCGTAGCAGGCTCACTGAACCGCTCGGATCTCCAATCCGACGCGCTGGGGGAAGTTCACGAGCTGATGTCGTCAGCACCGAGCAGGAAACATGGAACACCCTGCGGCGTCTGGTCTCGTACCCGAAGTATGCGGGCTCGAATCCCGGGGTGTGGGCGGAGACGAGGCTTTCGATGACCCTGGAATTCATCATACACCAACGTTAGGAACCGCCGTAGATTTGGGAGATAGATTTATAAAATCCTCCCGCACCTACCTGATATAACCCTTTTAATAACACCAGGAGTGCGCGCAGCAGCGCACCAGGAGTGCGCGCAGCAGCGCACCAGGAGTGCGCGCAACAGCGCACGGGGAGTGCGCGCAACAGTGCACGAGGAGTGCGCGTAGCAGCGCACCAGGAGTGCGCGCAGTGGCGCACCAGGAGTGCGCGCAGCGGCGCACCAGGAGTGCGCGCAACAGCATACGAGGAGCGCGCGCAGCAGCATACGAGGAGCGCGCGCAGCAGCGCACCAGGAGTGCGCGCAGCAGCACACGAAGAGTGCGCGCAGCAGCGCACCTGGAGTGCCGGCAGTAGCGCACCAGGCGGGCGCGCAACAGCACACGAAGAGTGCGCGTAAGCCCCTGGTCTTGGATCTAAACATTCAAAGCCTTCACCATCATTACCGTTTTCTGAGGACAAAGGCAAAAATTATTCAAAAAACCCACTGTATGTAACCGTAACCAAGTACCGTTAATTTGTTAGTTTTTGGTAATCAAACAAGACTACTCGTCCTTCCCAAACATCCAATCCACGAGCTGGCCAATGCTCACGGATTAAAAGTTCAAAATGGAATATGTTACAAACATGCAATAAACCTCGGTATGGGCCCCTACCGAGGGAAAACTACACACAACAAATCTAGGTCACGATCAGAATCTCATTAACAAAAACGAAATGAGGGTAGCGTCAACTCGGGACTCGAAATAAAAATGGACAGATCTTACTTTGGAAATATGTCTTTGTCCGTAGCAGGCTCACTGAACCGCTCGGATCTCCAACCCGACGCGCTGGGGGAAGTTCATGAGCTGATGTCGTCAGCACCGAGCAGGAAACATGGAACACCCTGTGGCGTCTGGTCTCGTACCCGAAGTATGCGGGCTCGAATCCCGGGGTGTGGGCGGAGACGCGGCTTTCGATGACCCTGGAATTCATCATACACCAACGTTAGGAACCGCCGTAGATTTGGGAGATAGATTTATAAAATCCTCCCGCACCTACCTGATATATAACCCTTTTAATAACGACAGGAGTGCGCGCAATAGCGCACGAGGAGTGCGTGCAGCAGCACACGAGGAATGCACGCAGCAGCGCACCAGGAGTGCGCGCAGCAGCGCACCAGGAGTGCGCGCAACAGCATACGAGGAGCGCGCGCAGCAGCGCACCAGGAGTGCGCGCAGCAGCGCACCAGGAGTGCGCGCAGCAGCACACGAAGAGTGCGCGCAGCAGCGCACCTGGAGTGCGCGCAGTAGCGCACCAGGCGGGCGCGCAACAGCACACGAAGAGTGCGCGTAAGCCCCTGGTCTTGGATCTATACATTCAGTGCCTTCACCATCATTACCGTTTTCTGAGGACAAAGGCAAAAATTATTCAAAAAACCCACTGTATGTAACCGTAAACCAAGTACCGTTAATTTGTTAAGTTTTTGTTAATCAAACAAGACTACTCGTCCTTCTCAAACATCCAATCCACGAGCTGGCCAATGCTCACGGATTAAAAGTTCAAAATGGAATATAGTACAAACATGCAATAAACCTCGGTATGGGCCCCCTTCCGAGGGAAAACTACACACAACAAATCTAGGTCACGATCAGAATCTCATTAACAAAAACGAAATGAGGGTAGCGTCAACTCGGGACTCGAAATAAAAATGGATAGATCTTACTTTGGAAATATGTCTTTGTCCGTAGCAGGCTCACTGAACCGCTCGGATCTCCAACCCGACGCGCTGGGGGAAGTTCACGAGCTGATGTCGTCAGCACCGAGCAGGAAACATGGAACACCCTGCGGCGTCTGGTCTCGTACCCGAAGTATGCGGGCTCGAATCCCGGGGTGTGGGCGGAGACGAGGCTTTCGATGACCCTGGAATTCATCATACACCAACGTTAGGAACCGCCGTAGATTTGGGAGATAGATTTATAAAATCCTCCCGCACCTACCTGATATAACCCTTTTAATAACACCAGGAGTGCGCGCAGCAGCGCATGGGGAGTGCGCGCAACAGTGCACGAGGAGTGCGCGTAGCAGCGCACCAGGAGTGCGCGCAGTGGCGCACCAGGAGTGCGCGCAGCGGCGCACCAGGAGTGCGCGCAACAGCATACGAGGAGCGCGCGCAGCAGCATACGAGGAGCGCGCGCAGCAGCGCACCAGGAGTGTGCGCAGCAGCACACGAAGAGTGCGCGCAGCAGCGCACCTGGAGTGCCGGCAGTAGCGCACCAGGCGGGCGCGCAACAGCACACGAAGAGTGCGCGTAAGCCCCTGGTCTTGGATCTAAACATTCAAAGCCTTCACTATCATTACCGTTTTCTGAGGACAAAGGCAAAAATTATTCAAAAAACCCACTGTATGTAACCGTAACCAAGTACCGTTAATTTGTTAGTTTTTGGTAATCAAACAAGACTACTCGTCCTTCCCAAACATCCAATCCACGAGCTGGCCAATGCTCACGGATTAAAAGTTCAAAATGAAATATGTTACAAACATGCAATAAACCTCGGTATGGGCCCCTACCGAGGGAAAACTACACACAACAAATCTAGGTCACGATCAGAATCTCATTAACAAAAACGAAATGAGGGTAGCGTCAACTCGGGACTCGAAATAAAAATGCACAGATCTTACTTTGGAGATATGTCTTTGTCCGTAGCAGGCTCACTGAACCGCTCGGATCTCCAACCCGACGCGCTGGGGGAAGTTCACAAGCTGATGTCGTCAGCACCGAGCAGGAAACATGGAACACCCTGCGGCGTCTGGTCTCGTACCCGAAGTCTGCGGGCTCGAATCCCGGGGTGTGGGCGGAGACGCGGCTTTCGATGACCCTGGAATTCACCATACACCAACGTTAGGAACCGCCGTAGATTTGGGAGATAGATTTATAAAATCCTCCCGCACCTACCTGATATAACCCTTTTAATAACACCAGGAGTGCGCGCAGCAGCGCACCAGGAGTACGCGCAGCAGCGCACCAGGAGTGCGCGCAACAGCGCACGGGGAGTGCGCGCAACAGTGCACGAGGAGTGCGCGTAGCAGCGCACCAGGAGTGCGCGCAGTGGCGCACCAGGAGTGCGCGCAGCGGCGCACCAGGAGTGCGCGCAGCGGCGCACCAGGAGTGCGCGCAACAGCATACGAGGAGCGCGCGCAGCAGCATACGAGGAGCGCGCGCAGCAGCGCACCAGGAGTGCGCGCAGCAGCACACGTAGAGTGCGCGCAGCAGCGCACCTGGAGTGCGCGCAGTAGCGCACCAGGCGGGCGCGCAACAGCACACGAAGAGTGCGCGTAAGCCCCTGGTCTTGGATCTAAACATTCAAAGCCTTCACCATCATTACCGTTTTCTGAGGACGAAGGCAAAAATTATTCAAAAAACCCACTGTATGTAACCGTAACCAAGTACCGTTAATTTGTTAGTTTTTGGTAATCAAACAAGACTACTCGTCCTTCCCAAACATCCAATCCACGAGCTGGCCAATGCTCACGGATTAAAAGTTCAAAATGAAATATGTTACAAACATGCAATAAACCTCGGTATGGGCCCCTACCGAGGGAAAACTACACACAACGAATCTAGGTCACGATCAGAATCTCATTAACAAAAACGAAATGAGGGTAGCGTCAACTCGGGACTCGAAATAAAAATGGACAGATCTTACTTTGGAAATATGTCTTTGTCCGTAGCAGGCTCACTGAACCGCTCGGATCTCCAACCCGACGCGCTGGGGGAAGTTCATGAGCTGATGTCGTCAGCACCGAGCAGGAAACATGGAACACCCTGTGGCGTCTGGTCTCGTACCCGAAGTATGCGGGCTCGAATCCCGGGGTGTGGGCGGAGACGCGGCTTTCGATGACCCTGGAATTCATCATACACCAACGTTAGGAACCGCCGTAGATTTGGGAGATAGATTTATAAAATCCTCCCGCACCTACCTGATATATAACCCTTTTAATAACGACAGGAGTGCGCGCAATAGCGCACGAGGAGTGCGTGCAGCAGCACACGAGGAATGCACGCAGCAGCGCACCAGGAGAGCGCGCAGCAGCGCACCAGGAGTGCGCGCAACAGCATACGAGGAGCGCGCGCAGCAGCGCACCAGGAGTGCGCGCAGCAGCGCACCAGGAGTGCGCGCAGCAGCACACGAAGAGTGCGCGCAGCAGCGCACCTGGAGTGCGCGCAGTAGCGCACCAGGCGGGCGCGCAACAGCACACGAAGAGTGCGCGTAAGCCCCTGGTCTTGGATCTATACATTCAGTGCCTTCACCATCATTACCGTTTTCTGAGGACAAAGGCAAAAATTATTCAAAAAACCCACTGTATGTAACCGTAAACCAAGTACCGTTAATTTGTTAAGTTTTTGTTAATCAAACAAGACTACTCGTCCTTCTCAAACATCCAATCCACGAGCTGGCCAATGCTCACGGATTAAAAGTTCAAAATGGAATATAGTACAAACATGCAATAAACCTCGGTATGGGCCCCCTTCCGAGGGAAAACTACACACAACAAATCTAGGTCACGATCAGAATCTCATTAACAAAAACGAAATGAGGGTAGCGTCAACTCGGGACTCGAAATAAAAATGGATAGATCTTACTTTGGAAATATGTCTTTGTCCGTAGCAGGCTCACTGAACCGCTCGGATCTCCAACCCGACGCGCTGGGGGAAGTTCACGAGCTGATGTCGTCAGCACCGAGCAGGAAACATGGAACACCCTGCGGCGTCTGGTCTCGTACCCGAAGTATGCGGGCTCGAATCCCGGGGTGTGGGCGGAGACGAGGCTTTCGATGACCCTGGAATTCATCATACACCAACGTTAGGAACCGCCGTAGATTTGGGAGATAGATTTATAAAATCCTCCCGCACCTACCTGATATATAACCCTTTTAATAACACCAGGAGTGCGCGCAGCAGCGCACCAGGAGTGCGCGCAGCAGGAGTGCGCGCAGCAGCGCACCAGGAGTGCGCGCAGTGGCGCACCAGGAGTGCGCGCAGCGGCGCACCAGGAGTGCGCGCAGCGGCGCACCAGGAGTGCGCGCAGCAGCGCACCAGGAGTGTCGTACCCGAAGTCTGCGGGCTCGAATCCCGGTGTGTGGGCGGAGACGCGGCTTTCGATGACCCTGGAATTCATCATACACCAACGTTAAGAACCGCCGTAGATTTGGGAGATAGATTTATAAAATCCTCCCGCACCTACCTGATATATAACCCTTTTAATAACACCAGGAATGCGCGCAATAGCGCACGAGAAGTGCGTGCAGCAGAACACGAGGAGTGTGCGCAGCAGCGCACCAGGAGTGCGCGCAGCAGCGCACCAGGAGTGCGCGCAACAGTGCACGAGGAGTGCGCGTAGCAGCGCACCAGGAGTGCGCGCAGTGGCGCACCAGGAGTGCGCGCAGCGGCGCACCAGGAGTGCGCGCAGCAGCGCACCAGGAGTGCGCGCAACAGCATACGAGGAGTGCGCGCAGCAGCATACGAGGAGCGCGCGCAGCAGCACACGAAGAGTGCGTGCAGCAGCGCACCAGGCGGGCGCGCAACAGCACACGAAGAGTGCGCGTAAGCCCCTGGTCTTGGATCTAAACATTCAGTGCCTTCACCATCATTACCGTTTTCTGAGGACAGAGGCAAAAATTATTCAAAAAACCCACTGTATGTAACCGTAACCAAGTACCGTTAATTTGTTAGTTTTTGTTAATCAAACAAGACTACTCGTCCTTCTCAAACATCCAATCCACGAGCTGGCCAATGCTCACGGATTAAAAGTTCAAAATGGAATATGTTACAAACATGCAATAAACCTCGGTATGGGCCCCTACCGAGGGAAAACTACACACAACAAATCTAGGTCACGATCAGAATCTCATTAACAAAAACGAAATGAGGGTAGCGTCAACTCGGGACTCGAAATAAAAATGGACAGATCTTACTTTGGAGATATGTCTTTGTCCGTAGCAGGCTCACTGAACCGCTCGGATCTCCAACCCGACGCGCTGGGGGAAGTTCACAAGCTGATGTCGTCAGCACCGAGCAGGAAACATGGAACACCCTGCGGCGTCTGGTCTCGTACCCGAAGTCTGCGGGCTCGAATCCCGGGGTGTGGGCGGAGACGCGGCTTTCGATGACCCTGGAATTCACCATACACCAACGTTAGGAACCGCCGTAGATTTGGGAGATAGATTTATAAAATCCTCCCGCACCTACCTGATGTATTACCCTTTTAATAACACCAAGAGTGCGCGCAGTAGCGCACCAGGAGTGCGCGCAACAGCGCATGGGGAGTGCGCGCAACAGTGCACGAGGAGTGCGCGTAGCAGCGCACCAGGAGTGCGCGCAGTGGCGCACCAGGAGTGCGCGCAGCGGCGCACCAGGAGTGCGCGCAGCGGCGCACCAGGAGTGCGCGCAACAGCATACGAGGAGCGCGCGCAGCAGCGCACCAGGAGTGCGCGCAGCAGCACACGAAGAGTGCGCGCAGCAGCGCACCTGGAGTGCGCGCAGTAGCGCACCAGGCGGGCGCGCAACAGCACACGAAGAGTGCGCGTAAGCCCCTGGTCTTGGATCTAAACATTCAAAGCCTTCACCATCATTACCGTTTTCTGAGGACAAAGGCAAAAATTATTCAAAAAACCCACTGTATGTAACCGTAACCAAGTACCGTTAATTTGTTAGTTTTTGTTAATCAAACAAGACTACTCGTCCTTCTCAAACATCCAATCTTCCATACGAGGATTCCATATTCCATACAATCCAAATCCATACGAGGAGCGCGCGCAGCAGCGCACCAGGAGTGCGCGCAGTAGCACACGAAGAGTGCGCGCAGCAGCGCACCTGGAGTGCGCGCAGTAGCGCACCAGGCGGGCGCGCAACAGCACACGAAGAGTGCGCGTAAGCCCCTGGTCTTGGATCTAAACATTCAGTGCCTTCACCATCATTATCGTTTTCTGAGGACAGAGGCAAAAATTATTCAAAAATCCCACTGTATGTAACCGAAACCAAGTACCGTTAATTTGTTAGTTTTTGTTAATCAAACAAGACTTGTTAATCAAACAAGACTACTCGTCCTTCTCAAACATCCAATCTACGAGCTGGCCAATGCTCACGGATTAAAAGTTCAAAATGGAATATGTTACAAACATGCAATAAACCTCGGTGTGGGCCCCTACCGAGGGAAAACTACACACAACAAATCAAGGTCACGATCAGAATCTCATTAACAAAAACGAAATGAGGGTAGCGTCAACTCGGGACTCGAAATAAAAATGGACAGATCTTACTTTGGAAATATGTCTTTGTCCCTAGCAGGCTCACTGAACCGCTCGGATCTTCAACCCGACGCGCTGGAGGAAGTTCAAGAGCTGATGTCGTCAGCACTGAGCAGGAAACATGGAACACCCTGCGGCGTCTGGTCTCGTACCCGAAGTCTGCGGGCTCGAATCCCGGGGTGTGGGCGGAGACGCGGCTATCGATGACCCTGGAATTCATCATACACCAACGTTAGGAACCGCCGTAGATTTAGGAGATAGATTTATAAAATCCTCCCGCACCTACCTGATATATAACCCTTTTAATAACACCAGAAGTGCGCGCAGCAGCGCACCAGGAGTGCGCGCAGCAGGAGTGCGCGCAGCAGCGCACCAGGAGTGCGCGCAACAGCGCACGGGGAGTGCGCGCAACAGTGCACGAGGAGTGCGCGTAGCAGCGCACCAGGAGTGCGCGCAGTGGCGCACCAGGAGTGCGCGCAGCGGCGCACCAGGAGTGCGCGCAGCAGCGCACCAGGAGTGCGCGCAACAGCATACGAGGAGCGCGCGCAGCAGCATACGAGGAGCGCGCGCAGCAGCACACGAAGAGTGCGTGCAGCAGCACACCAGGCGGGCGAGCAACAGCACACGAAGAGTGCGCGTAAGCCCCTGGTCTTGGATCTAAACATTCAGTGCCTTCACCATCATTACCGTTCTCTGAGGACAGAGGCAAAAATTATTCAAAAAACCCACTGTATGTAACCGTAACCAAGTACCGTTAATTTGTTAGTTTTTGTTAATCAAACAAGACTACTCGTCCTTCTCAAACATCCAATCCACGAGCTGGCCAATGCTCACGGATTAAAAGTTCAAAATGGAATATGTTACAAACATGCAATAAACCTCGGTATGGGCCCCTACCGAGGGAAAACTACACACAACAAATCTAGGTCACGATCAGAATCTCATTAACAAAAACGAAATGAGGGTATCGTCAACTCGGGACTCGAAATAAAAATGGACAGATCTTACTTTGGAGATATGTCTTTGTCCGTAGCAGGCTCACTGAACCGCTCGGATCTCCAACCCGACGCGCTGGGGGAAGTTCACAAGCTGATGTCGTCAGCACCGAGCAGGAAACATGGAACACCCTGCGGCGTCTGGTCTCGAATCCCGGGGTGTGGGCGGAGACGCGGCTTTCGATGACCCTGGAATTCACCATACACCAACGTTAGGAACCGCCGTAGATTTGGGAGATAGATTTATAAAATCCTCCCGCACCTACCTGGTATATAACCCTTTTAATAACACCAGGAGTGCGCGCAATAGCGCAAGAGGAGTGCGTGCAGCAGCACACGAGAAGTGCGCGCAGCAGCGCACCAGGAGTGCGCGCAGCAGCGCACCAGGAGTGCGCGCAGCAGCACACGAAGAGTGCGTGCAGCAGCGAACCAGGCGGGCGCGCAACAGCACACGAAGAGTGCGCGTAAGCCCCTGGTCTTGGATCTAAACATTCAGTGCCTTCACCATCATTATCGTTTTCTAAGGACAAAGGCAAAAATTATTCAAAAAACCCACTGTATGTAACCGAAACCAAGTACCGTTAATTTGTTAGTTTTTGTTCATCAAACAAGACTACTCGTCCTTCTCAAACATCCAATCCACGAGCTGGCCAATGCTCACGGATTAAAAGTTCAAAATGGAATATGTTACAAACATGCAATAAACCTCGGTGTGGGCCCCTACCGAGGGAAAACTACACACAACAAATCAAGGTCACGATCAGAATCTCATTAACAAAAACGAAATGAGGGTAGCGTCAACTCGGGACTCGAAATAAAAATGGACAGATCTTACTTTGGAAATATGTCTTTGTCCCTAGCAGGCTCACTAAACCGCTCGGATCTCCAACCCGACGCGCTGGAGGAAGTTCACGAGCTGATGTCGTCAGCACTGAGCAGGAAACATGGAACACCCTGCGGCGTCTGGTCTCGTACCCGAAGTCTGCGGGCTCGAATCCCGGGGTGTGGGCGGAGACGCGGCTATCGATGACCCTGGAATTCATCATACACCAACGTTAGGAACCGCCGTAGATTTAGGAGATAGATTTATAAAATCCTCTCGCACCTACCTGATATATAACCCTTTTAATAACACCAGAAGTGCGCGCAGCAGCGCACCAGGATTGCGCGCAGCAGGAGTGCGCGCAGCAGGAGTGCGCGCAGCAGCGCACCAGGAGTGCGCGCAACAGCGCACGGGGAGTGCGCGCAACAGTGCACGAGGAGTGCGCGTAGCAGCGCACCAGGAGTGCGCGCAGTGGCGCACCAGGAGTGCGCGCAGCGGCGCACCAGGAGTGCGCGCAGCAGCGCACCAGGAGTGCGCGCAACAGCATACGAGGAGCGCGCGCAGCAGCATACGAGGAGCGCGCGCAGCAGCATACGAGGAGCGCGCGCAGCAGCACACGAAGAGTGCGTGCAGCAGCGCACCAGGCGGGCGCGCAACAGCACACGAAGAGTGCGCGTAAGCCCCTGGTCTTGGATCTAAACATTCAGTGCCTTCACCATCATTACCGTTTTCTGAGGACAGAGGCAAAAATTATTCAAAAAACCCACTGTATGTAACCGTAACCAAGTACCGTTAATTTGTTAGTTTTTGTTAATCAAACAAGACTACTCGTCCTTCTCAAACATCCAATCCACGAGCTGGCCAATGCTCACGGATTAAAAGTTCAAAATGGAATATGTTACAAACATGCAATAAACCTCGGTATGGGCCCCTACCGAGGGAAAACTACACACAACAAATCTAGGTCACGATCAGAATCTCATTAACAAAAACGAAATGAGGGTAGCGTCAACTCGGGACTCGAAATAAAAATGGACAGATCTTACTTTGGAGATATGTCTTTGTCCGTAGCAGGCTCACTGAACCGCTCGGATCTCCAACCCGACGCGCTGGGGGAAGTTCACAAGCTGATGTCGTCAGCACCGAGCAGGAAACATGGAACACCCTGCGGCGTCTGGTCTCGTACCCGAAGTCTGCGGGCTCGAATCCCGGGGTGTGGGCGGAGACGCGGCTTTCGATGACCCGGGAATTCATCATACACCAACGTTAGGAACCGCCGTAGATTTGGGAGATAGATTTATAAAATCCTCCCGCACCTACCTGATAACCCTTTTAATAACACCAGGAGTGCGTGCAGCAGCACACGAGGAGTGCGTGCAGCAGCACACGAGGAGTGTGCGCAGCAGCGCACCAGGAGTGCGCGCAGCAGCGCACCAGGAGTGCGCGCATCAGCGCACCAGGAGTGCTTGCATCAGCGCACCAGGAGTGCGCGCATCAGCGCACCAGGAGTGCGCGCAGCAGCGCACCAGGAGTGCGCGCAGCAGCGCACCAGGAGTGCGCGCAGCAGCGCACCAGGAGTGCGCGCAACAGCGCACGGGGAGTGCGCGCAACAGTGCACGAGGAGTGCGCGCAGTGGCGCACCAGGAGTGCGCGCAGCGGCGCACCAGGAGTGCGCGCAGCGGCGCACCAGGAGTGCGCGCAACAGCATACGAGGAGCGCGCGCAGCAGCATACGAGGAGCGCGCGCAGCAGCGCACCAGGAGTGCGCGCAGCAGCACACGAAGAGTGCGCGCAGCAGCGCACCTGGAGTGTGCGCAGTAGCGCACCAGGCGGGCGCGCAACAGCACACGAAGAGTGCGCGTAAGCCCCTGGTCTTGGATCTAAACATTCAAAGCCTTCACCATCATTACCGTTTTCTGAGGACGAAGGCAAAAATTATTCAAAAAACCCACTGTATGTAACCGTAACCAAGTACCGTTAATTTGTTAGTTTTTGGTAATCAAACAAGACTACTCGTCCTTCCCAAACATCCAATCCACGAGCTGGCCAATGCTCACGGATTAAAAGTTCAAAATGTAGCGTCAACTCGGGACTCGAAATAAAAATGCACAGATCTTACTTTGGAGATATGTCTTTGTCCGTAGCAGGCTCACTGAACCGCTCGGATCTCCAACCCGACGCGCTGGGGGAAGTTCACAAGCTGATGTCGTCAGCACCGAGCAGGAAACATGGAACACCCTGCGGCGTCTGGTCTCGTACCCGAAGTCTGCGGGCTCGAATCCCGGGGTGTGGGCGGAGACGCGGCTTTCGATGACCCTGGAATTCACCATACACCAACGTTAGGAACCGCCGTAGATTTGGGAGATAGATTTATAAAATCCTCCCGCACCTACCTGATATAACCCTTTTAATAACACCAGGAGTGCGCGCAGCAGCGCACCAGGAGAACGCGCAGCAGCGCACCAGGAGTGCGCGCAACAGCGCACGGGGAGTGCGCGCAACAGTGCACGAGGAGTGCGCGTAGCAGCGCACCAGGAGTGCGCGCAGTGGCGCACCAGGAGTGCGCGCAGCGGCGCACCAGGAGTGCGCGCAGCGGCGCACCAGGAGTGCGCGCAACAGCATACGAGGAGCGCGCGCAGCAGCATACGAGGAGCGCGCGCAGCAGCGCACCAGGAGTGCGCGCAGCAGCACACGAAGAGTGCGCGCAGCAGCGCACCTGGAGTGCGCGCAGTAGCGCACCAGGCGGGCGCGCAACAGCACACGAAGAGTGCGCGTAAGCCCCTGGTCTTGGATCTAAACATTCAAAGCCTTCACCATCATTACCGTTTTCTGAGGACGAAGGCAAAAATTATTCAAAAAACCCACTGTATGTAACCGTAACCAAGTACCGTTAATTTGTTAGTTTTTGGTAATCAAACAAGACTACTCGTCCTTCCCAAACATCCAATCCACGAGCTGGCCAATGCTCACGGATTAAAAGTTCAAAATGAAATATGTTACAAACATGCAATAAACCTCGGTATGGGCCCCTACCGAGGGAAAACTACACACAACGAATCTAGGTCACGATCAGAATCTCATTAACAAAAACGAAATGAGGGTAGCGTCAACTCGGGACTCGAAATAAAAATGGACAGATCTTACTTTGGAAATATGTCTTTGTCCGTAGCAGGCTCACTGAACCGCTCGGATCTCCAACCCGACGCGCTGGGGGAAGTTCATGAGCTGATGTCGTCAGCACCGAGCAGGAAACATGGAACACCCTGTGGCGTCTGGTCTCGTACCCGAAGTATGCGGGCTCGAATCCCGGGGTGTGGGCGGAGACGCGGCTTTCGATGACCCTGGAATTCATCATACACCAACGTTAGGAACCGCCGTAGATTTGGGAGATAGATTTATAAAATCCTCCCGCACCTACCTGATATATAACCCTTTTAATAACGACAGGAGTGCGCGCAATAGCGCACGAGGAGTGCGTGCAGCAGCACACGAGGAATGCACAGCGCACCAGGAGTGCGCGCAGCAGCGCACCAGGAGTGCGCGCAACAGCATACGAGGAGCGCGCGCAGCAGCGCACCAGGAGTGCGCGCAGCAGCGCACCAGGAGTGCGCGCAGCAGCACACGAAGAGTGCGCGCAGCAGCGCACCTGGAGTGCGCGCAGTAGCGCACCAGGCGGGCGCGCAACAGCACACGAAGAGTGCGCGTAAGCCCCTGGTCTTGGATCTATACATTCAGTGCCTTCACCATCATTACCGTTTTCTGAGGACAAAGGCAAAAATTATTCAAAAAACCCACTGTATGTAACCGTAAACCAAGTACCGTTAATTTGTTAAGTTTTTGTTAATCAAACAAGACTACTCGTCCTTCTCAAACATCCAATCTACGAGCTGGCCAATGCTCACGGATTAAAAGTTCAAAATGGAATATAGTACAAACATGCAATAAACCTCGGTATGGGCCCCCTTCCGAGGGAAAACTACACACAACAAATCTAGGTCACGATCAGAATCTCATTAACAAAAACGAAATGAGGGTAGCGTCAACTCGGGACTCAAAATAAAAATGGACAGATCTTACTTTGGAGATATGTCTTTGTCTGTAGCAGGCTCACTGAACCGCTCGGATCTCCAACCCGACGCGCTGGGGGAAGTTCACAAGCTGATGTCGTCAGCACCGAGCAGGAAACATGGAACACCCTGCGGCGTCTGGTCTCGTACCCGAAGTCTGCGGGCTCGAATCCCGGGGTGTGGGCGGAGACGCGGCTTTCGATGACCCTGGAATTCACCATACACCAACGTTAGGAACCGGCGTAGATTTGGGAGATAGATTTATAAAATCCTCCCGCACCTACCTGATATAACCCTTTTAATAACACCAGGAGTGCGCGCAGCAGCGCACCAGGAGAACGCGCAGCAGCGCACCAGGAGTGCGCGCAACAGCGCACGGGGAGTGCGCGCAACAGTGCACGAGGAGTGCGCGTAGCAGCGCACCAGGAGTGCGCGCAGTGGCGCACCAGGAGTGCGCGCAGCGGCGCACCAGGAGTGCGCGCAGCGGCGCACCAGGAGTGCGCGCAACAGCATACGAGGAGCGCGCGCAGCAGCATACGAGGAGCGCGCGCAGCAGCGCACCAGGAGTGCGCGCAGCAGCACACGAAGAGTGCGCGCAGCAGCGCACCTGGAGTGCGCGCAGTAGCGCACCAGGCGGGCGCGCAACAGCACACGAAGAGTGCGCGTAAGCCCCTGGTCTTGGATCTAAACATTCAAAGCCTTCACCATCATTACCGTTTTCTGAGGACGAAGGCAAAAATTATTCAAAAAACCCACTGTATGTAACCGTAACCAAGTACCGTTAATTTGTTAGTTTTTGGTAATCAAACAAGACTACTCGTCCTTCCCAAACATCCAATCCACGAGCTGGCCAATGCTCACGGATTAAAAGTTCAAAATGAAATATGTTACAAACATGCAATAAACCTCGGTATGGGCCCCTACCGAGGGAAAACTACACACAACGAATCTAGGTCACGATCAGAATCTCATTAACAAAAACGAAATGAGGGTAGCGTCAACTCGGGACTCGAAATAAAAATGGACAGATCTTACTTTGGAAATATGTTGTAACCCCTCATTTCATTTCGTTCATTTAGTCTAAAATGGCTAAATGTCGATACGTTGCGCAGTCGCAAAACAAAGATTTGGGTTGCGACTGTCAATGTCAAGTGTCGAATTGACATTATTTTCTAACCTGTCAGAGAGACGTGAAAGGTGACTCGACAGATAGAAACGAAGACGGCAAGAAAAATGTAAGCGGGGTCTGGGGCGGTCTCTCGACCCGCAGACCCCGGCAGAAGCAGTTCGGCCAACTCGCCACGCTCCGTACATAAGAACTCCCTCGTTGTTGGTGAGTGATCGTGAAAAAGAGCTCAGTGAAAGAACCTGTTCACCGGGATTAATCTTCCACGTTTCTTGTCGTAGGCGGTTTGCTATATTTGCTGTCTGCTGGAGGTAGTGCTGGTCGATGAGGCCTGTGGACCTCATCCTAGCACGCAGCCGCTGATCTGTGAGAGGAAAAACCCCAGATTCTGGGTAAGTTTTACCACATAAGTGCGGTGCGTGCAGATACCATCTACCCTCTAAAGCGGAACATAAAATAAATGTAACTGTTTGTTAACAGGGTTTTTTAAGTTTCTCGCAAGAATACTCCCTTCTACAACTCATCTACACGGTCTAAGGCTGCTAGCCTAGGCCGCACAAAATCCTACTTACTTCACAACACACACCTACTTCACATTTCTACATCGTGCTTTGGGCGCGGGGTGCCGGAGGTCACCAACCGTGTTGGGAGAGCTTGCAGCTTCTTCCAGCCCTCTATGGCGGGTGTCTCCGCCCTGACTCCGTCCCCATCACTAAGCCGGTAACACCAGGCATATATAATGCCTGGTGCCTTTATACTTTTATTGTGTTGTTGACTGACTAAAACGCATACTGGTTGCAACTAGAAACCCTGGTGTAGGCATTTCTCCTCGACCCTGAGGACAATTGTGTAATTTAAAGAGTACTCATTCTCTATCGCCTTGAGCTAAGGCTGGCGCCCATATATATATATAGATCTAATCATTGTTTAACCTACCTGTAAATTGAAAGTAAATAAGAAACCTAATCAAAATTGTAAAGTGAGACTACCACCTTTTGAATACCTAGTTAAATATACATAAATTATTAGTAACAATAGTCTAACCTTTTATTTATTGACTACCTAATACCCTCTAGATAGACTTAGGTAGCCAAACCTCACGGATAACGCATTTATATCCACCCTCACACTTTCCAAGCGTTACAGTGGCACTCCAACTGGTATAAGGGTCTAGTTGCAACCTTAGGCTTAAACTTTGAATACTAACTTACAATAAGTATGCAATTATAAAGAAATTTGTGTTGTTTTATTATTTCCTTTAGCTGTAAGTACTTATGTGTTCTTGAATGTGTAATTATTGAATAATATGTGTTTGTAATAACCAAAAAGTGATATAATTGTAAAGTTGCAACCAGGATATCATAATTAATAATTTTACAAAATCTACTTATCTAAACTCAAAACATAAATGACTATGATTTTAATAATTCAATTAATAAAGACAAATTTACATATTTAACTGCACAATATTAGTGTGTAAGATTTAGAATCTACCTAGTACACTAGTAAACTTCATATTGAGACCTAACAAACTATACAATCTAGTTATTAACTTAGAATCAAAATACAATTATTACACTCAATACTTATTATTGGAATTACAAATTATACATAAATACCCACTTTTAAATAAATAATTTACAACACTGGTACATACAATATACTGATAACAATACATTTAATAATTTCACTTTGATTACAATAATACATAACATCTATAACAATTATTCTTTTGATTTGCGAGTAAAACTTAAACAATCTAAACAATGGCTCGGGAAATCAATACTTTTATGTTAAAAAAAGATGAGTTGGAATATGAAGTTTTAATTAGAGACACTACCCCGGCTACCATTGTCCAAGCTCTAAGGAAGCAGGTGGCTAAGTTGATTAAAGATCAGCCTCAGGTTATGACCCTGCCTGAACAGTGGGATCATGATAATGACTTTGCCTCCGTACAAACAAAGTCAAGTTTGTTATTGTCGGATTGGGAGAAAGTTTCTAAGGGAGCTATAGGCAAGTCTCAGTTAGATCGGTTATGTTCATCAGGCAATCATCTTCTTCTGCGCATTGATAGGTTGTTGAAAGGTGAAAAGCTTGATACAAAGCAGCTACAATCTTTGCAGCTGTCTTTATCAAAGCTGTTGAGGAGATGTTAAACTATGACCATACTGGGTCTGTTTCTGAGTCAGTTAGAGAGACCTCTGATTCAGAACCATCTAAACCATCATTAAATCACTTTTATTGTGACATTAAGGTCACAAATTTCTTTATTAGCCTATGATACACTTCTTTATTTACAAGAATAAAAATGATATTCTTTATTTACAAATTAATAATACCTCAAACTTATAAATATTGGTCTATACAAATGAGAGATTGTTAACAACACCTCCTTATAGGAAAGTCTTCTGAGAGTACTGACATACTCTATAGTGTCCTAAGCTTGACACGCCTTATACTTGTTTCTGTATGTCAGGATACTTTTCTGGATACCTGTAATAATCTATACAGGTATATCACTTCATAAAGAGCTGTATATGCTCACTTGTTGTTAACAATTTATCTTGATGAAAATTTGGCTTGGAAGTTGATTGGCAAAGAGAATCAACTTCTTCTGTAATTATTTACTTGCTATTTAGATAGCAGTCTATGATTTTTGCGTTCCTATTACAATAAACATAACTAACCTTAAAGAATAGGAACACAACTTAAATCAACACTATTTTACTAACTACCTAACTTGGACAGGAGTTAGGGAAAATAAATAAAACTGTAAATAAGTAGACTAAGCAGTATATTAATAAACACAACAACGAGGGGATCAAATAGATTTTAAGATAGATAAGTAAGTTATTATTAGTTAGTACTTATAGTTTTCTGACAACAGCTCTTCACCACTAAATTAAGATATCTAAATTATTGCAAATTAACCTAAATTATTAAAAATGGTAAACAAAAAAAACTTAATGTAGCAAATGTAGGTACAATACATGATAGGGGGAATAAATGATAATAACTAAAAATATTTATGTAAGTATACTGCATGGAATGTCATAACCGAAGGCCACTCTGCCGGGAACTACTATACCCGAAGCCAAGGTTGTTTTCTTTTCAAATTTCTGTCTAATTCTTCAACTTTAATCTTTTGTCTTTCACTTTTTGTGCTGAGCATATCCCCATATCCTCCCAAATTGCTTCAGCCTATTTATTTATAAAACTGCTTCTTCATACTATTTATTCAGTCTGATGTACTAGGCCGGTACACCATTCCCTACTCTTCTTGGAACAATCTTTAATCTAATATAATATTGTAATCTATGTAAATATATTCCTTGAATAAACGTCACAAATATATGCTTACTTTATGTAGTTTACAACTTAAATAGGCCAAGGCCGCTAAGAAATTACAGAGCAGTTTTCGCGGACTCTATAAGCAAGCTTTAAACGCGTACAAATACTAAACTTTTCTACATGTAAAGCGGATACTAACCTAACAGTGCCGTTACACATAACAGAGCAGTTTTCGCGGACTCTAAAAAAAATAAGCTCTAAACGCGTACAACTCTTCTACGTACCTACCTACCTACGTAGCTCTAAAGAACTGTATATGTTCACTACACTATAGTGTCTCTAACTAGACACGCCTTCACTTGGCATCTGTAACTCAGATGAAGGGTGCTTTTCGCGTCCTACCGCGTTACAAATAGGAAACTCATAAGTCTACAGGGCGGCGTTGTACCCTGGTCAAATAAAAAGCCATAGCAGACATATTAACAAGCTTATGCACATTAGGTGGGTAAATTATACTTGGGGATTTATCTATTAGTTTATCTATATCATACTCACAAGTAGATAATATATCAATATTGTTCCCAGTAAGCTTGACTACATTCAGCAAACTGCATAATAATTTGATTAACATTTTCTAACTAGTGTTAATATTATATTACTCTTATGTAATTATATGATTACCTATAGGGGTTTTGCAGGGATTAAAAACATAGTAGAATCAGATATATACATTTATTTTTATTCCTTCCCACAAGTGTTACATAATAAAATGAATAAATTATTAGAAAAAATATTTATATTGGAAATTAAAAACTAAATAAACTATAAAATTTGTGAAGCTGTTGCAGAAATAAGTATTTTTAAGATAGATTTAGTCTTGGTTTGGGTATAAGACCACTTTTGGTTTATAAGTTTCTGGTTATTTAATTGTACATAGGATAGGTTGGTAGTCCAGACTTCTGGAAATTTGTTGTTTTTAGATTTATTAACCTATAATGGTTATTACACTTTGTTGGATTTTTTTTTAATGGATATTTTAATTTTTGGTCTTCAACTTCCGCAAACTTTGTTTTGTTGCGGTAGCTGTTTCAGTAGTTTACGGCTGAGGGCAGCCGTGAATTCACTACGTGAATTCTTTTCTGAGGGGGGCCTTGTGTAACCCCTCATTTCATTTCGTTCATTTAGTCTAAAATGGCTAAATGTCGATACGTTGCGCAGTCGCAAAACAAAGATTTGGGTTGCGACTGTCAATGTCAAGTGTCGAATTGACATTATTTTCTAACCTGTCAGAGAGACGTGAAAGGTGACTCGACAGATAGAAACGAAGACGGCAAGAAAAATGTAAGCGGGGTCTGGGGCGGTCTCTCGACCCGCAGACCCCGGCAGAAGCAGTTCGGCCAACTCGCCACGCTCCGTACATAAGAACTCCCTCGTTGTTGGTGAGTGATCGTGAAAAAGAGCTCAGTGAAAGAACCTGTTCACCGGGATTAATCTTCCACGTTTCTTGTCGTAGGCGGTTTGCTATATTTGCTGTCTGCTGGAGGTAGTGCTGGTCGATGAGGCCTGTGGACCTCATCCTAGCACGCAGCCGCTGATCTGTGAGAGGAAAAACCCCAGATTCTGGGTAAGTTTTACCACATAAGTGCGGTGCGTGCAGATACCATCTACCCTCTAAAGCGGAACATAAAATAAATGTAACTGTTTGTTAACAGGGTTTTTTAAGTTTCTCGCAAGAATACTCCCTTCTACAACTCATCTACACGGTCTAAGGCTGCTAGCCTAGGCCGCACAAAATCCTACTTACTTCACAACACACACCTACTTCACATTTCTACATCGTGCTTTGGGCGCGGGGTGCCGGAGGTCACCAACCGTGTTGGGAGAGCTTGCAGCTTCTTCCAGCCCTCTATGGCGGGTGTCTCCGCCCTGACTCCGTCCCCATCACTAAGCCGGTAACACCAGGCATATATAATGCCTGGTGCCTTTATACTTTTATTGTGTTGTTGACTGACTAAAACGCATACTGGTTGCAACTAGAAACCCTGGTGTAGGCATTTCTCCTCGACCCTGAGGACAATTGTGTAATTTAAAGAGTACTCATTCTCTATCGCCTTGAGCTAAGGCTGGCGCCCATATATATATATAGATCTAATCATTGTTTAACCTACCTGTAAATTGAAAGTAAATAAGAAACCTAATCAAAATTGTAAAGTGAGACTACCACCTTTTGAATACCTAGTTAAATATACATAAATTATTAGTAACAATAGTCTAACCTTTTATTTATTGACTACCTAATACCCTCTAGATAGACTTAGGTAGCCAAACCTCACGGATAACGCATTTATATCCACCCTCACACTTTCCAAGCGTTACAATGTCTTTGTCCGTAGCAGGCTCACTGAACCGCTCGGATCTCCAACCCGACGCGCTGGGGGAAGTTCATGAGCTGATGTCGTCAGCACCGAGCAGGAAACATGGAACACCCTGTGGCGTCTGGTCTCGTACCCGAAGTATGCGGGCTCGAATCCCGGGGTGTGGGCGGAGACGCGGCTTTCGATGACCCTGGAATTCATCATACACCAACGTTAGGAACCGCCGTAGATTTGGGAGATAGATTTATAAAATCCTCCCGCACCTACCTGATATATAACCCTTTTAATAACGACAGGAGTGCGCGCAATAGCGCACGAGGAGTGCGTGCAGCAGCACACGAGGAATGCACAGCGCACCAGGAGTGCGCGCAGCAGCGCACCAGGAGTGCGCGCAACAGCATACGAGGAGCGCGCGCAGCAGCGCACCAGGAGTGCGCGCAGCAGCGCACCAGGAGTGCGCGCAGCAGCACACGAAGAGTGCGCGCAGCAGCGCACCTGGAGTGCGCGCAGTAGCGCACCAGGCGGGCGCGCAACAGCACACGAAGAGTGCGCGTAAGCCCCTGGTCTTGGATCTATACATTCAGTGCCTTCACCATCATTACCGTTTTCTGAGGACAAAGGCAAAAATTATTCAAAAAACCCACTGTATGTAACCGTAAACCAAGTACCGTTAATTTGTTAAGTTTTTGTTAATCAAACAAGACTACTCGTCCTTCTCAAACATCCAATCCACGAGCTGGCCAATGCTCACGGATTAAAAGTTCAAAATGGAATATAGTACAAACATGCAATAAACCTCGGTATGGGCCCCCTTCCGAGGGAAAACTACACACAACAAATCTAGGTCACGATCAGAATCTCATTAACAAAAACGAAATGAGGGTAGCGTCAACTCGGGACTCGAAATAAAAATGGATAGATCTTACTTTGGAAATATGTCTTTGTCCGTAGCAGGCTCACTGAACCGCTCGGATCTCCAACCCGACGCGCTGGGGGAAGTTCACGAGCTGATGTCGTCAGCACCGAGCAGGAAACATGGAACACCCTGCGGCGTCTGGTCTCGTACCCGAAGTATGCGGGCTCGAATCCCGGGGTGTGGGCGGAGACGAGGCTTTCGATGACCCTGGAATTCATCATACACCAACGTTAGGAACCGCCGTAGATTTGGGAGATAGATTTATAAAATCCTCCCGCACCTACCTGATATAACCCTTTTAATAACACCAGGAGTGCGCGCAGCAGCGCACCAGGAGTGCGCGCAGCAGCGCACCAGGAGTGCGCGCAACAGCGCACGGGGAGTGCGCGCAACAGTGCACGAGGAGTGCGCGTAGCAGCGCACCAGGAGTGCGCGCAGTGGCGCACCAGGAGTGCGCGCAGCGGCGCACCAGGAGTGCGCGCAACAGCATACGAGGAGCGCGCGCAGCAGCATACGAGGAGCGCGCGCAGCAGCGCACCAGGAGTGCGCGCAGCAGCACACGAAGAGTGCGCGCAGCAGCGCACCTGGAGTGCCGGCAGTAGCGCACCAGGCGGGCGCGCAACAGCACACGAAGAGTGCGCGTAAGCCCCTGGTCTTGGATCTAAACATTCAAAGCCTTCACCATCATTACCGTTTTCTGAGGACAAAGGCAAAAATTATTCAAAAAACCCACTGTATGTAACCGTAACCAAGTACCGTTAATTTGTTAGTTTTTGGTAATCAAACAAGACTACTCGTCCTTCCCAAACATCCAATCCACGAGCTGGCCAATGCTCACGGATTAAAAGTTCAAAATGGAATATGTTACAAACATGCAATAAACCTCGGTATGGGCCCCTACCGAGGGAAAACTACACACAACAAATCTAGGTCACGATCAGAATCTCATTAACAAAAACGAAATGAGGGTAGCGTCAACTCGGGACTCGAAATAAAAATGGACAGATCTTACTTTGGAAATATGTCTTTGTCCGTAGCAGGCTCACTGAACCGCTCGGATCTCCAACCCGACGCGCTGGGGGAAGTTCATGAGCTGATGTCGTCAGCACCGAGCAGGAAACATGGAACACCCTGTGGCGTCTGGTCTCGTACCCGAAGTATGCGGGCTCGAATCCCGGGGTGTGGGCGGAGACGCGGCTTTCGATGACCCTGGAATTCATCATACACCAACGTTAGGAACCGCCGTAGATTTGGGAGATAGATTTATAAAATCCTCCCGCACCTACCTGATATATAACCCTTTTAATAACGACAGGAGTGCGCGCAATAGCGCACGAGGAGTGCGTGCAGCAGCACACGAGGAATGCACGCAGCAGCGCACCAGGAGTGCGCGCAGCAGCGCACCAGGAGTGCGCGCAACAGCATACGAGGAGCGCGCGCAGCAGCGCACCAGGAGTGCGCGCAGCAGCGCACCAGGAGTGCGCGCAGCAGCACACGAAGAGTGCGCGCAGCAGCGCACCTGGAGTGCGCGCAGTAGCGCACCAGGCGGGCGCGCAACAGCACACGAAGAGTGCGCGTAAGCCCCTGGTCTTGGATCTATACATTCAGTGCCTTCACCATCATTACCGTTTTCTGAGGACAAAGGCAAAAATTATTCAAAAAACCCACTGTATGTAACCGTAAACCAAGTACCGTTAATTTGTTAAGTTTTTGTTAATCAAACAAGACTACTCGTCCTTCTCAAACATCCAATCCACGAGCTGGCCAATGCTCACGGATTAAAAGTTCAAAATGGAATATAGTACAAACATGCAATAAACCTCGGTATGGGCCCCCTTCCGAGGGAAAACTACACACAACAAATCTAGGTCACGATCAGAATCTCATTAACAAAAACGAAATGAGGGTAGCGTCAACTCGGGACTCGAAATAAAAATGGATAGATCTTACTTTGGAAATATGTCTTTGTCCGTAGCAGGCTCACTGAACCGCTCGGATCTCCAACCCGACGCGCTGGGGGAAGTTCACGAGCTGATGTCGTCAGCACCGAGCAGGAAACATGGAACACCCTGCGGCGTCTGGTCTCGTACCCGAAGTATGCGGGCTCGAATCCCGGGGTGTGGGCGGAGACGAGGCTTTCGATGACCCTGGAATTCATCATACACCAACGTTAGGAACCGCCGTAGATTTGGGAGATAGATTTATAAAATCCTCCCGCACCTACCTGATATAACCCTTTTAATAACACCAGGAGTGCGCGCAGCAGCGCACGGGGAGTGCGCGCAACAGTGCACGAGGAGTGCGCGTAGCAGCGCACCAGGAGTGCGCGCAGTGGCGCACCAGGAGTGCGCGCAGCGGCGCACCAGGAGTGCGCGCAACAGCATACGAGGAGCGCGCGCAGCAGCATACGAGGAGCGCGCGCAGCAGCATACGAGGAGCGCGCGCAGCAGCGCACCAGGAGTGTGCGCAGCAGCACACGAAGAGTGCGCGCAGCAGTGCACCTGGAGTGCCGGCAGTAGCGCACCAGGCGGGCGCGCAACAGCACACGAAGAGTGCGCGTAAGCCCCTGGTCTTGGATCTAAACATTCAAAGCCTTCACTATCATTACCGTTTTCTGAGGACAAAGGCAAAAATTATTCAAAAAACCCACTGTATGTAACCGTAACCAAGTACCGTTAATTTGTTAGTTTTTGGTAATCAAACAAGACTACTCGTCCTTCCCAAACATCCAATCCACGAGCTGGCCAATGCTCACGGATTAAAAGTTCAAAATGAAATATGTTACAAACATGCAATAAACCTCGGTATGGGCCCCTACCGAGGGAAAACTACACACAACAAATCTAGGTCACGATCAGAATCTCATTAACAAAAACGAAATGAGGGTAGCGTCAACTCGGGACTCGAAATAAAAATGGACAGATCTTACTTTGGAAATATGTCTTTGTCCGTACCAGGCTCACTGAACCGCTCGGATCTCCAACCCGACGCGCTGGGGGAAGTTCATGAGCTGATGTCGTCAGCACCGAGCAGGAAACATGGAACACCCTGCGGCGTCTGGTCTCGTACCCGAAGTATGCGGGCTCGAATCCCGGGGTGTGGGCGGAGACGCGGCTTTCGATGACCCTGGAATTCACCATACACCAACGTTAGGAACCGCCGTAGATTTGGGAGATAGATTTATAAAATCCTCCCGCACCTACCTGATATAACCCTTTTAATAACACCAGGAGTGCGCGCAGCAGCGCACCAGGAGTACGCGCAGCAGCGCACCAGGAGTGCGCGCAACAGCGCACGGGGAGTGCGCGCAACAGTGCACGAGGAGTGCGCGTAGCAGCGCACCAGGAGTGCGCGCAGTGGCGCACCAGGAGTGCGCGCAGCGGCGCACCAGGAGTGCGCGCAGCGGCGCACCAGGAGTGCGCGCAACAGCATACGAGGAGCGCGCGCAGCAGCATACGAGGAGCGCGCGCAGCAGCGCACCAGGAGTGCGCGCAGCAGCACACGAAGAGTGCGCGCAGCAGCGCACCTGGAGTGTGCGCAGTAGCGCACCAGGCGGGCGCGCAACAGCACACGAAGAGTGCGCGTAAGCCCCTGGTCTTGGATCTAAACATTCAAAGCCTTCACCATCATTACCGTTTTCTGAGGACGAAGGCAAAAATTATTCAAAAAACCCACTGTATGTAACCGTAACCAAGTACCGTTAATTTGTTAGTTTTTGGTAATCAAACAAGACTACTCGTCCTTCCCAAACATCCAATCCACGAGCTGGCCAATGCTCACGGATTAAAAGTTCAAAATGTAGCGTCAACTCGGGACTCGAAATAAAAATGCACAGATCTTACTTTGGAGATATGTCTTTGTCCGTAGCAGGCTCACTGAACCGCTCGGATCTCCAACCCGACGCGCTGGGGGAAGTTCACAAGCTGATGTCGTCAGCACCGAGCAGGAAACATGGAACACCCTGCGGCGTCTGGTCTCGTACCCGAAGTCTGCGGGCTCGAATCCCGGGGTGTGGGCGGAGACGCGGCTTTCGATGACCCTGGAATTCACCATACACCAACGTTAGGAACCGCCGTAGATTTGGGAGATAGATTTATAAAATCCTCCCGCACCTACCTGATATAACCCTTTTAATAACACCAGGAGTGCGCGCAGCAGCGCACCAGGAGTACGCGCAGCAGCGCACCAGGAGTGCGCGCAACAGCGCACGGGGAGTGCGCGCAACAGTGCACGAGGAGTGCGCGTAGCAGCGCACCAGGAGTGCGCGCAGTGGCGCACCAGGAGTGCGCGCAGCGGCGCACCAGGAGTGCGCGCAGCGGCGCACCAGGAGTGCGCGCAACAGCATACGAGGAGCGCGCGCAGCAGCATACGAGGAGCGCGCGCAGCAGCGCACCAGGAGTGCGCGCAGCAGCACACGTAGAGTGCGCGCAGCAGCGCACCTGGAGTGCGCGCAGTAGCGCACCAGGCGGGCGCGCAACAGCACACGAAGAGTGCGCGTAAGCCCCTGGTCTTGGATCTAAACATTCAAAGCCTTCACCATCATTACCGTTTTCTGAGGACGAAGGCAAAAATTATTCAAAAAACCCACTGTATGTAACCGTAACCAAGTACCGTTAATTTGTTAGTTTTTGGTAATCAAACAAGACTACTCGTCCTTCCCAAACATCCAATCCACGAGCTGGCCAATGCTCACGGATTAAAAGTTCAAAATGAAATATGTTACAAACATGCAATAAACCTCGGTATGGGCCCCTACCGAGGGAAAACTACACACAACGAATCTAGGTCACGATCAGAATCTCATTAACAAAAACGAAATGAGGGTAGCGTCAACTCGGGACTCGAAATAAAAATGGACAGATCTTACTTTGGAAATATGTCTTTGTCCGTAGCAGGCTCACTGAACCGCTCGGATCTCCAACCCGACGCGCTGGGGGAAGTTCATGAGCTGATGTCGTCAGCACCGAGCAGGAAACATGGAACACCCTGTGGCGTCTGGTCTCGTACCCGAAGTATGCGGGCTCGAATCCCGGGGTGTGGGCGGAGACGCGGCTTTCGATGACCCTGGAATTCATCATACACCAACGTTAGGAACCGCCGTAGATTTGGGAGATAGATTTATAAAATCCTCCCGCACCTACCTGATATATAACCCTTTTAATAACGACAGGAGTGCGCGCAATAGCGCACGAGGAGTGCGTGCAGCAGCACACGAGGAATGCACGCAGCAGCGCACCAGGAGAGCGCGCAGCAGCGCACCAGGAGTGCGCGCAACAGCATACGAGGAGCGCGCGCAGCAGCGCACCAGGAGTGCGCGCAGCAGCGCACCAGGAGTGCGCGCAGCAGCACACGAAGAGTGCGCGCAGCAGCGCACCTGGAGTGCGCGCAGTAGCGCACCAGGCGGGCGCGCAACAGCACACGAAGAGTGCGCGTAAGCCCCTGGTCTTGGATCTATACATTCAGTGCCTTCACCATCATTACCGTTTTCTGAGGACAAAGGCAAAAATTATTCAAAAAACCCACTGTATGTAACCGTAAACCAAGTACCGTTAATTTGTTAAGTTTTTGTTAATCAAACAAGACTACTCGTCCTTCTCAAACATCCAATCCACGAGCTGGCCAATGCTCACGGATTAAAAGTTCAAAATGGAATATAGTACAAACATGCAATAAACCTCGGTATGGGCCCCCTTCCGAGGGAAAACTACACACAACAAATCTAGGTCACGATCAGAATCTCATTAACAAAAACGAAATGAGGGTAGCGTCAACTCGGGACTCGAAATAAAAATGGATAGATCTTACTTTGGAAATATGTCTTTGTCCGTAGCAGGCTCACTGAACCGCTCGGATCTCCAACCCGACGCGCTGGGGGAAGTTCACGAGCTGATGTCGTCAGCACCGAGCAGGAAACATGGAACACCCTGCGGCGTCTGGTCTCGTACCCGAAGTATGCGGGCTCGAATCCCGGGGTGTGGGCGGAGACGAGGCTTTCGATGACCCTGGAATTCATCATACACCAACGTTAGGAACCGCCGTAGATTTGGGAGATAGATTTATAAAATCCTCCCGCACCTACCTGATATATAACCCTTTTAATAACACCAGGAGTGCGCGCAGCAGCGCACCAGGAGTGCGCGCAGCAGGAGTGCGCGCAGCAGCGCACCAGGAGTGCGCGCAGTGGCGCACCAGGAGTGCGCGCAGCGGCGCACCAGGAGTGCGCGCAGCGGCGCACCAGGAGTGCGCGCAGCAGCGCACCAGGAGTGTCGTACCCGAAGTCTGCGGGCTCGAATCCCGGTGTGTGGGCGGAGACGCGGCTTTCGATGACCCTGGAATTCATCATACACCAACGTTAAGAACCGCCGTAGATTTGGGAGATAGATTTATAAAATCCTCCCGCACCTACCTGATATATAACCCTTTTAATAACACCAGGAATGCGCGCAATAGCGCACGAGAAGTGCGTGCAGCAGAACACGAGGAGTGTGCGCAGCAGCGCACCAGGAGTGCGCGCAGCAGCGCACCAGGAGTGCGCGCAACAGTGCACGAGGAGTGCGCGTAGCAGCGCACCAGGAGTGCGCGCAGTGGCGCACCAGGAGTGCGCGCAGCGGCGCACCAGGAGTGCGCGCAGCAGCGCACCAGGAGTGCGCGCAACAGCATACGAGGAGTGCGCGCAGCAGCATACGAGGAGCGCGCGCAGCAGCACACGAAGAGTGCGTGCAGCAGCGCACCAGGCGGGCGCGCAACAGCACACGAAGAGTGCGCGTAAGCCCCTGGTCTTGGATCTAAACATTCAGTGCCTTCACCATCATTACCGTTTTCTGAGGACAGAGGCAAAAATTATTCAAAAAACCCACTGTATGTAACCGTAACCAAGTACCGTTAATTTGTTAGTTTTTGTTAATCAAACAAGACTACTCGTCCTTCTCAAACATCCAATCCACGAGCTGGCCAATGCTCACGGATTAAAAGTTCAAAATGGAATATGTTACAAACATGCAATAAACCTCGGTATGGGCCCCTACCGAGGGAAAACTACACACAACAAATCTAGGTCACGATCAGAATCTCATTAACAAAAACGAAATGAGGGTAGCGTCAACTCGGGACTCGAAATAAAAATGGACAGATCTTACTTTGGAGATATGTCTTTGTCCGTAGCAGGCTCACTGAACCGCTCGGATCTCCAACCCGACGCGCTGGGGGAAGTTCACAAGCTGATGTCGTCAGCACCGAGCAGGAAACATGGAACACCCTGCGGCGTCTGGTCTCGTACCCGAAGTCTGCGGGCTCGAATCCCGGGGTGTGGGCGGAGACGCGGCTTTCGATGACCCTGGAATTCACCATACACCAACGTTAGGAACCGCCGTAGATTTGGGAGATAGATTTATAAAATCCTCCCGCACCTACCTGATGTATTACCCTTTTAATAACACCAAGAGTGCGCGCAGTAGCGCACCAGGAGTGCGCGCAACAGCGCATGGGGAGTGCGCGCAACAGTGCACGAGGAGTGCGCGTAGCAGCGCACCAGGAGTGCGCGCAGTGGCGCACCAGGAGTGCGCGCAGCGGCGCACCAGGAGTGCGCGCAGCGGCGCACCAGGAGTGCGCGCAACAGCATACGAGGAGCGCGCGCAGCAGCGCACCAGGAGTGCGCGCAGCAGCACACGAAGAGTGCGCGCAGCAGCGCACCTGGAGTGCGCGCAGTAGCGCACCAGGCGGGCGCGCAACAGCACACGAAGAGTGCGCGTAAGCCCCTGGTCTTGGATCTAAACATTCAAAGCCTTCACCATCATTACCGTTTTCTGAGGACAAAGGCAAAAATTATTCAAAAAACCCACTGTATGTAACCGTAACCAAGTACCGTTAATTTGTTAGTTTTTGTTAATCAAACAAGACTACTCGTCCTTCTCAAACATCCAATCTTCCATACGAGGATTCCATATTCCATACAATCCAAATCCATACGAGGAGCGCGCGCAGCAGCGCACCAGGAGTGCGCGCAGTAGCACACGAAGAGTGCGCGCAGCAGCGCACCTGGAGTGCGCGCAGTAGCGCACCAGGCTGGCGCGCAACAGCACACGAAGAGTGCGCGTAAGCCCCTGGTCTTGGATCTAAACATTCAGTGCCTTCACCATCATTATCGTTTTCTGAGGACAGAGGCAAAAATTATTCAAAAATCCCACTGTATGTAACCGAAACCAAGTACCGTTAATTTGTTAGTTTTTGTTAATCAAACAAGACTTGTTAATCAAACAAGACTACTCGTCCTTCTCAAACATCCAATCCACGAGCTGGCCAATGCTCACGGATTAAAAGTTCAAAATGGAATATGTTACAAACATGCAATAAACCTCGGTATGGGCCCCTACCGAGGGAAAACTACACACAACAAATCTAGGTCACGATCAGAATCTCATTAACAAAAACGAAATGAGGGTAGCGTCAACTCGGGACTCGAAATAAAAATGGACAGATCTTACTTTGGAGATATGTCTTTGTCTGTAGCAGGCTCACTGAACCGCTCGGATCTCCAACCCGACGCGCTGGGGGAAGTTCACGAGCTGATGTCGTCAGCACCGAGCAGGAAACATGGAACACCCTGCGGCGTCTGGTCTCGTACCCGAAGTCTGCGGGCTCGAATCCCGGGGTGTGGGCAGAGACGTGGCTTTCGATGACCCTGGAATTCATCATACACCAACGTTAGGAACCGCCGTAGATTTGGGAGATAGATTTATAAAATCCTCCCGCACCTACCTGATATATGACCCTTTTAATAACACCAGGAGTGCGCGCAATAACCTGACAATACTTAGTAAATGAACTCAATTATTGATTCCTTAAACTGTGGCTTGTAATTGTTAACAATCTTAATCATTGTAAATAATCACAGAGCAGATATTTAATATTTTAAATTAACATATTTTTAGATTGAAGTATTAATAAAAAAGAGGGTAGGCATAAGTGTTAAGATCTTTCCTGATATTAAAAACCTGTGCGGGTGCATCTACAGAAGTAGGAACATTTCATAAGCAATAGAAAGGCTGCGCTGTGGGATGTGAGGGCTATATGCGCTAATGCAAGTGCGGCGAGCTGGCGGCCACTTGGCACGCGCGCGGTGTTACCGCGCTGGCACATCTTGCTGCACATTAACTGCCATCAAACCGGATGTCGTACGCTACATTATGAACAGACAATAAAACCTACAGCATAATGCTTAAAATTTGATTTAAGTGCAGCGTTGGCTCCGGATCGCAATACAAATTAACCGCATTCACACAACTTTAACTGTTTGGTCACGATACATAGGTTTACGGTAGTAACATCGATTACAATTTTCTGTAATTTAATTTTAATCACGAAAACAAAAGTTTGTTTTAAGGTTAGGTTGAAACTTGAAATGTAAACATTGGCAATGCGTGCATGCAAAAAGTCATACCACCTTCCGAACTAATCCGAAGATTGTATCTCGGCCGACGGCGACCCTCTCGCACAAGTGTGTGCGCTATCTTTTAACGCGCTGAGTGCAGCGCGTTAAAAGATAGGACGACAAGGATAGTCAATTATGTTTCGTACGAAGTAAAAAGAATATGTAAAAATCACAGAACAACGATCGGGCCACATCGCCCCCGCGCGCGCCCCCCCCCCCCCCCCATAGAAGCGAAATGACTAATAATACGTGGTTCTCGTTTGGACCAGTAAACATGCCAACCTAACCTACGACAGCGCTTGTCAGTCTGTTGTCAAACATAGTCCGAGCGAGAGAGAGTTTTCGGTCGTTTTACTCGGTTTTACAGCATGATAAACTATTAAATATGTCCTGGTGTCAAGTTAAAAATTGTAAGAACAAGTTCCAGTGTTACCGGCGTGAAATACCAGCGGTAAGTAGTAAAATTTCGTAATTTTAATAAATAAAACTTTTGACATTTTGAATGGCACTAACACATTCGTTGTCTTGACGACGCTACTTTTCGATAGCAAAGTGATGTGTAAATGGAACCTAGCAAATTATCGATAATCGATATAATGTATATGATGTTTCTGGATTTGTATGGAAATGTTTCTGGATTACGGTTTTTATTTAACACATGCCTACTTAATTTACAGAATTCCAAAAAATCCAGTGTTAAAAAATAAATGGATATTGGCGACCGGTAGATACAACTGGTTTCCTCATAAAAATGCCAGAATATGCTCCAGTCATTTTGAAGATGATTTGATAATTAAATAAAATAGATAAAAATAAATTTGCTATAGAGATAGTTTCAGTCCCCGGTAAGGACATAGGATAGTTTTTATCCCACGGGATAAAAAAGTTTTTACAACGGATAACAACAGGGCGACAAGCATGGACTTCAAAGCTCTGTGGTAAAAATCGACGACAATATTTTTTTTTGACTGTTAGTTGATATTAGATAATATTTTTAACATCTAGTGATTACAAAACATTTATACAATGTTAAATCTTAAAACAGTAGTAGGTACTTAGTTTCTTTCTATTTATATATATATTAATATTATAGCGGCCCTGCGTGTTTTTGGGTTTCTGGACTTGTTATTTTTTGTATAAGAAATAGTATTTGTATAAGTATTGCATTAAAAAAAAATTGGCGCTAGAAAAAGGGTAAAGAGATAAAATGCGGTAAAAAGTGGGCTGAGGATGATGATGATGATTTTAGATAATCTGTGACTTTGAATGATCTCGTTAGTCATATGCAACTCTATCGTCATATGGATTTGGAAACGCAAACTAATCATCAAACTCGGTAGGATATAATGGCTGAAGATGATTTCGTATGATCCTATACCAACAACCAGTTCTCATCATATTTAGTTCAAGCATTCACCCGCTATCTCTTATAGTTTTCGAGATCCCTTGTGGTACTCCAAGGTCTGATGGTCAAAGTGATGGTGATAGTCAGCCTTCAGCATATGTATTAGTATTGCATTAAAAAAAAATTGGCGCTAGAAAATGGGTTACGAATAAAATCCGGTAAAAAGTGGGCTGAGGATGATGATGATGATGTTAGATAATCTGTGACTTTGAATGATCTCGGTAGTCATATGCAACTTTATCGTCATATGGATTTGGAAACGCAAACTAATCATTAAACTCGGTAGGATATAATGGCTGAAGATGATGATGATTTCGTATGATCCTATACCAACAACCAGTTCTCATCATATTTAGTTCAAGCATTCACCCGCTATCTCTTATAGTTTTCGAGATCCCTTGTGGTACTCCAAGGTCTGATGGTCAAAGTGATGGTGATACTCAGCCTTCAGTATATGTATTAGTATTGCATTAAAAAAAAATTGGCGCTAGAAAAAGGGTAATGAGATAAATGCGGTAAAAAGTGGGCTGAGGATGATGATGATAATAGATAATCTGTGACTTTGAATGACCAAGGCAGTCGAATGCAACTAAATCTCCATATGGATTTGAAAACGCAAACTAATCATCAATCTCGGTAGGTTATATATTTAAAAAATAAACTCGTGTCCAATTCGTTTAGGACTGTGGATAATGATGATGAAACATTTTGTCAAAATTTCTAATAGTTGTAAAAAATCAGTGACTATCAAACGGATAAAATGTATATACAATTTAAATGTAGTCGAAAGTTGGCTGAGGATGATGATGATTTTGTATGATTGGTAACATGCAAGCAGTTCTCATCATATTTAGTTCACGCATCCATCCACTATCTCTTATAGTTTTCGAGATCCCTTGTGGTACTCCAAGGTCTGATGGCCAAAGTGATAGTGATACTCAGCCTTCAGCATATTTATTAGTACTGCATTAAAAAAATTGTCGCTTGAAAAAGGGTTAAGAGATAAAATGCGGTAAAAAATGGGCTGAGGATGATGATGATTAAGATAATCTGTGACTTTGAATGATCTCGGCAGTCGTATGCAACTTAATCTTCGTATGGATTTGGAAACGCAAACTAATCATCAAACTCGGTAGGATATAATATATTGAAAAAACTCGAATCCAATTTGTTTAGGGCTGTAGATGATGATGATTAAAAATGTAGTCAAAATGTCTTGAAGTTGTAAAAAATCAGTAACTATCAAACGGATAAAATATACATAGAGATTGAATGCAGTAGAAAGTTGGTTGAGGATGATGATGATTTTGCATAATCCGACACATGCCACCAGTTCTCATCATATTTAGTTCAAGCACCAACCCGCTATCTCTTATAGTTTTAGAGATCCCTTTGGTACTCCAAGATCAATTCCACCTATCACCAACTTTTCATTTATACTATACATTCTGGACCCATAAGGGTAAAGAGATAAAATGCGGTAAAAAGTGGGCTGAGGATGATGATGATGTTTGATTATCTGTGACTTTGAATGATCTCGGTAGTCATATGCAACTTTATCGTCATATGGATTTGGAAACGCAAACTAATCAACAAACTCTGTCGGATATACATATATTTAAAAAAAACTCGTGTCCAATTTGTTTAGGGCTGTAGATGATGATGATGAAAAATGTTGTCAAAATGTCTCGAAGTCGTTAAAAATCAGTGACTATCAAACGGATAAAACACGTATACAGATTTAAAGTAGTCAAAAGTTGGCTGAAGATGATGATGATTTTGTGTAATCCGACACATGCCACCAGTTCTCATCATATTTAGTTCAAGCACCAACCCGCTATCTCTTATAGTTTTCGAGATCCCTTTGGTACTCCAAGATCAATTCCAACTATCACCAACCTTTCATTTATACTATACATTCTGGACCCATAAGGGTAAAGAGATAAAATGCGGTAAAAAGTGGGCTGAGGATGATGATGATGTTTGATTATCTGTGTTTTTGAATGACCAAGGCAGTCGAATGCAACTAAATCTCCATATGGGTTTGAAAACGCAAACTAATCATTAATCTCGGTTGGTTAGATATGAAAAAAAAACTCGTGTCCAATTTGTTTAGGGCTGTAGATGATGATGATGAAACATTTTGACAAATTGTCTCGAAGTTGTAAAAAATCTGTGACTCAAACGGATAAAATATACATAGAGATTGAATGCAGTAGAAAGTTGGTTGAGGATGATGATGATTTTGTATATTCCTATACCAACAACCAGTTCTCATCATATTTAGTTCAAGCATTCACCCGCTATCTCTTATAGTTTTCGAGATCCCTTGTGGTACTCCAAGGTCTGATGGTCAAAGTGATGGTGATACTCAGCCTTCAGTATATGTATTAGTATTGCATTAAAAAAAAATTGGCGCTAGAAAAAGGGTAATGAGATAAATGCGGTAAAAAGTGGGCTGAGGATGATGATGATAATAGATAATCTGTGACTTTGAATGACCAAGGCAGTCGAATGCAACTAAATCTCCATATGGATTTGAAAACGCAAACTAATCATCAATCTCGGTAGGTTATATATTTAAAAAAAAAACTCGTGTCCAATTGTTTAGGACTGTGGATAATGATGATGAAACATTTTGTCAAAATTTCTAATAGTTGTAAAAAATCAGTGACTATCAAACGGATAAAATGTATATACAATTTAAATGTAGTCGAAAGTTGGCTGAGGATGATGATGATTTTGTATGATTGGTAACATGCAAGCAGTTCTCATCATATTTAGTTCACGCATCCATCCACTATCTCTTATAGTTTTCGAGATCCCTTGTGGTACTCCAAGGTCTGATGGCCAAAGTGATAGTGATACTCAGCCTTCAGCATATTTATTAGTACTGCATTAAAAAAATTGTCGCTTGAAAAAGGGTTAAGAGATAAAATGCGGTAAAAAATGGGCTGAGGATGATGATGATTTAGATAATCTGTGACTTTGAATGATCTCGGCAGTCGTATGCAACTTAATCTTCGTATGGATTTGGAAACGCAAACTAATCATCAAACTCGGTAGGATATAATATATTGAAAAAACTCGAATCCAATTTGTTTAGGGCTGTAGATGATGATGATTAAAAATGTAGTCAAAATGTCTTGAAGTTGTAAAAAATCAGTAACTATCAAACGGATAAACTATACATAGAGCTTGAATGCAGTAGAAAGTTGGTTGAGGATGATGATGATTTTGCATAATCCGACACATGCCACCAGTTCTCATCATATTTAGTTCAAGCACCAACCCGCTATCTCTTATAGTTTTAGAGATCCCTTTGGTACTCCAAGATCAATTCCACCTATCACCAACTTTTCATTTATTCTATACATTCTGGACCCACAAGGGTAAAGAGATAAAATGCGGTAAAAAGTGGGCTGAGGATGATGATGATGTTTGATTATCTGTGACTTTGAATGATCTCGGTAGTCATATGCAACTTTATCGTCATATGGATTTGGAAACGCAAACTAATCATCAAACTCGGTAGGATAATATATAATATATTGAAAAAACTCGAATCCAATATGTTTAGGGCTGTAGATGATGATGATTACAAATGTAGTCAAAATGTCTTGAAGTTGTAAAAAATCAGTAACTATCAAACTCATAAAATATACATAGAGATTGAATGCAGTAGAAAGTTGGTTGAGGATGATGATGATTTTGCATAATCCGACACATGCCACCAGTTCTCATCATATTTAGTTCAAGCACCAACCCGCTATCTCTTATAGTTTTCGAGAACCCTTGTGGTACTCCAAGGTCTGATGGTCAAAGTGATGGTGATACTCAGCCTTCAGCATATGTATTAGTATTGCATTAAAAAAAATGGCGCTAGAAAAAGGGTAAAGAAATAAAATGAGGTAAAAAGTGGGCTGAGGATGATGATGATGTCAGATAATCTGTAACTTTGAATGATCTCGGTAATCGTATGCAACTTGATCGTCAAACTCGGTCGGATATATATGAAAAAAAAACTCATGTCTTATATGTTTAGGGCTGTAGATGATGATGATGAAATATTTTGTCAAGATGTCTCGAAGTTGTAAAAAATCTTTGACTATCAAACGGATAAAATACATGTACAGATTTAATGTAGTCGAAAGTTGGCTGAAGATGATGATGATTTTGTATAATCCGACACATGCCACCAGTTCTCATCATATTTAATTCAAGCACCAACCCGCTATCTCTTATAGTTTTCGAGATCCCTTTGGTACTCCAAGGTCAATTCCACTTATCACCAACTTTTCATTTATTCTATACATTCTGGACCCACAAGGGTAAAGAGATAAAATGCGGTAAAAAGTGGGCTGAGGATGATGATGATGTTTGATTATCTGTGACTTTGAATGATCTCGGTAGTCATATGCAACTTTATCGTCATATGGATTTGGAAACGCAAACTAATCATCAAACTCGGTAGGATAATATATAATATATTGAAAAAACTCGAATCCAATATGTTTAGGGCTGTAGATGATGATGATTACAAATGTAGTCAAAATGTCTTGAAGTTGTAAAAAATCAGTAACTATCAAACGCATAAAATATACATAGAGATTGAATGCAGTAGAAAGTTGGTTGAGGATGATGATGATTTTGCATAATCCGACACATGCCACCAGTTCTCATCATATTTAGTTCAAGCACCAACCCGCTATCTCTTATAGTTTTAGAGATCCCTTTGGTACTCCAAGATCAATTCCACCTGTCACCAACTTTTCATTTATACTATACATTCTGGACCCACAAGGGTAAAGAGATAAAATGCGGTAAAAAGTTGGCTGAGGATGATGATGATTTTGTATGATCCAATACATACAACCAGTTCTCATCATATTTAGTTCAAGCACCAACCCTCTACCTCTAATAGTTTTCGAGATCCCCTGGGGTACTCCAAGGTCTGATGGTCGAAGTGATGGTGGCACTCAGCCTTCAGCATATGTATTAGTATTGCATTAAAAAAAATGGCGCTAGAAAAAGGGTAAAGAGATAAAATGAGGTAAAAAGTGGGCTGAGGATGATGATGATGTCAGATAATCTGTAACTTTGAATGATCTCGGTAATCGTATGCAACTTAATCGTCAAACTCGGTCGGATATATATGAAAAAAAAACTCATGTCTAATATAAAATAAATAAGGGCTGTAGATGATGATGATTAAAAATGTAGTCAAAATGTCTCGAAGTTGTAAAAAATCTGTGACTATCAAACGGATAAAATACATGTACAGATTTAAAGTAGTCGAAAGTTGGCTGAGGATGATGATGATTTTGTATAATCCGACACATGCCACCAGTTCTCATCATATTTAGTTCGAGCACCAACCCGCTATCTCTTATAGTTTTCGAGAACCCTTGTGGTACTCCAAGGCCTGATGGTCAAAGTGATGGTGATACTCAACCTTCAGTATAAGTATTAGTATTGCATTAAAAAAAATTGGCGCTAGAAAAAGGGTAAAGAGATAAAATGCGGTAGAAAGTGGGCTGAGGATGATGATAATGATGTTAGATAATCTGTGACTTTGAATGACCAAGGCAGTCGAATGCAACTAAATCTCCATATGGGTTTGAAAACGCAAACTAATCTCGGTAGGTTAGATAATAAAAAAAACTCGTGTCCAATTTGTTTAGGGCTGTAGATGATGATGATGAAACATTTTGTCAAAATGTCTCGAAGTTGTAAAAAATCTGTGACCATCAAACGGATAAAATACATGTACAGATTTAAAGTAGTCGAAAGTTGGCTGAGGATGATGATGATTTTGTATAATCCGACACATGCCACCAGTTCTCATCATATTTAGTTCAAGCACCAACCCGCTATCTCTTATAGTTTTCGAGATCCCTTTGGTACTCCAAGATCAATTCCACCTATCACCAACTTTTCATTTATACTATACATTCTGGACCCACAAGGGTAAAGAGATAAAATGCGGTAAAAAGTGGGCTGAGGATGATGATGATGTTTGATTATCTGTGACTTTGAATGATCTCGGTAGTCATATGCAACTTTATCGTCATATGGATTTGGAAACGCAAACTAATCATCAAACTCGGTAGGATATAACATATTGAAAAAACTCGAATCCAATTTGTTTAGGGCTGTAGATGATGATGATTACAAATGTAGTCAAAATGTCTTGAAGTTGTAAAAAATCAGTAACTATCAAACGGATAAAATATACATAGAGATTGAATGCAGTAGAAAGTTGATTGAGGATGATGATGATTTTGCATAATCCGACACATGCCACCAGTTCTCATCATATTTAGTTCAAGCACCAACCCGCTATCTCTTATAGTTTTCGAGATCCCTTTGGTACTTCAAGATCAATTCCACCTGTCACCAACTTTTCATTTATACTATACATTCTGGACCCACAAGGGTAAAGAGATAAAATGCGGTAAAAAGTTGGCTGAGGATGATGATGATTTTGTATGATCCAATACATACAACCAGTTCTCATCATATTTAGTTCAAGCACCAACCCTCTATCTCTAATAGTTTTCGAGATCCCCTGGGGTACTCCAAGGTCTGATGGTCGAAGTGATGGTGGCACTCAGCCTTCAGCATATGTATTAGTATTGCATTAAAAAAAAATGGCGCTAGAAAAAGGGTAAAGAGATAAAATGCGGTAAAAAGTGGGCTAAGGATGATGATGATGTTAGATAATCTGTGTCTTTGAATGACCAAGGCAGTCGAATGCAACTAAATCTCCATATGGGTTTCAAAACGCAAACTAATCATCAATCTCGGTAGGTTAGATATTAAAAAAAAACTCGTGTCCAATTTGTTTAGGGCTGTAGATGATAATGATGAATTATTTTGTCAAAATGTCTCGAAGTTGTAAAAATTCTGTGACTATCAAACGGATAAAATACATATACAGATTTAAAGTAGTCGAAAGTTGGCTGAGGATGATGATGATTTGGTATGATTCAAAACATACAACCAGTTCTCATCATATTTAGTTCAAGCACCAACCCTCTATCTCTAATAGTTTTCGTGTTCCCCTGGGGTACTCCAAGGTCTGATGGCCAAAGTGATGGTGATACTCGGCCTTCGGCCTCGCATCCCCCTCACTTTGACGACGCAAGTACTCCGTCGTTTTGTTCATCCCTAGAAAAATGTATGGGATTTGTATGAAGAAAAAAAATTTTGTATGAAAGCCAAAATTTTTTTGTATGATTGATAGCATGCATCTAGTTCTTTCCAATATTAGTTCAAACATCATCTCCCTATCTCTTATAGTTTCCGAGATCACTTCGGTACTCCAATGTCAGTTCCACCAATCACCAACTTTTCATTTATTCTATACATTCTAGACCCATACGTATACATTAGCACCGAAAACGTCAACCCTGCACCCCAGCAACGTGGAGATCTACTCCCCACACCCTCGAAAATTTCACATGTACGGCGGCCATCTTTACTTACAATGTAACGAACGCTTAGTTATTTCACGTGAAAAAACAGCCAAGCTACGAAGTAAAATGTTTAATAACTCACTTAACGCTCGCGGAAACTACGTAATAAATTATTAGGAAATAAAATGGCTTGAAATCGAAACGAACTAACGACCAAATTGAATAAAACTAAAATCGTGTAAAATTGTAGGTACTCACATTTCTGGCGACAACAGGCGCTCCAACAGACTCCGGGCGCATGGAGTCCAGTATCTCTGCGATGGACCGGTAGGGCCGCTGAGGCACGTCGCTAGGGCCTCCGCCCCCGCGACTTTTATCCTATGAATATTAAAAAAACGTTATCAAATTTGCAATCAACTTTTAACTAATCTTAAAAGTTGTGAAAACCGTTAAAATTCAAGAATTTATATATCTTACCAAGCAATATTGGTATTCTCGACATTTAGACAATCCAAATTTTAAAAAAATTAATTAAATACTCACAGGATGTAGTAGCGGCATCGATGCCGCGAAAACTTTCAGAAGTTCCAAACTGTCGAAGGAAAATTGGGCACAGACACCTGCCGAAATGTATTCGCGTAGGCGACTCTCGAACGACTGAGCTGAGTATCGCGCGCCGTGAAGCAGGAAGCCATCGCATATCCAGTCGCAGAAAATGTGGGGGCGGACCAATCACTGAGCCAGAATACGCTCCGCCCACTTGCCGCTCACTTTGCGCCACTACAGAATTTAGTCAGATAACCTTTTAAAGTTATTTAAAACATATCAAATATGTTAATAATATATGAAAACTTAATTAAATTTGTTTCTCTTATCTTTAATGTTTGTAGGTATCATATTAAACACCAAAAACCATAATTGAATTTGATTTGAATTTAGGAGAAGATTTCCGGTTACGGTACAAGACCGGAAATAATCTTGTAGGTAAATTCAAATCCAATCTGATTTAATATAATACGAACGTGAAACAGAACTATTATGGCAATAAATAGAATAGTAAACTATCGAGTGTGTTAGAAAGTTTCTTTAAAACTTGATATAATGTAAGCTACAAGTGGAGGTTTGATGGCGCATGCTCAAATCAGACGCTCAATTTATTGACTTGCAACGCTATGATTCTTTAAAACTATTAACAGGAAGTCCACAAACAAAGTGTTGATAATTTTATTTATGTAGATTCTAAAACATTTATAATTTCTTTATAAAAAAATACTTCATTCGTTATTTTTTTTTAATAATTATTCCTCGCTTTTTAGTATTTTTTAATCAGGCGTTGCTCGCTTTTTTGAGCCACGTGTTACGGCAAAAGATCTTTTGAATTGATTGGCTCTACCAAACAGAAAATAATAATTATAATCGATTCAAAGATAATCATAAAACAGTAACAGTAAAAGCACTGTTACAGAACTCGACACTTAAACAAATACTTATTATTTTTTTGTTTTATTCCGAGAGTTCTCACGTAAAATTAAAGAGGCATATTAATTAAGTAATATATACTTAATTAATAGAGGCATATTAATTAAGTAATAATAACATAAAACCATTAATCTTATAAAAGCTTGAATGTGTTTATGTTCGTTTATTTTTCACGTTCAAATGCCTTAACCGACTTGGAAGTAATTTGGTATGGAATTAGGTTAGGCCCTGACACATAGGTTAACTTTGACCCTGTATTAATGTGGGTAACACCGCGGTGCGCAGCTAGTATGTAGATTAATAAAACACATACATATAATCAGTACTTTTTTATTTCATTTTATAAACTTGTTTAACATAAACACAGTTTTGAACCCGATCAAGATGTGCCTTCCTTCCTAAACAACTTTATAATTCAAATCTTTCTGCAGATTCAATGAAGTCGATCTATTGACAATATTTTTTATTAATTGGTACTACATGGACCTCAGTGAGGTCGTCAAAAATGTACATATGCTTAGATCTTTAAAACTACACAACGGTTTGATGCAGGTTTTTGTAATGGATAGTGATCTAAGAAGGTTTATGTGCGTAATTTTGCTGCTAAGCCACGGGCAAAAACTAGTAAAACATAAAATAGTTCATAGTTTATTTATTAACATTTCTAATATTTGAAATTGTCTGCGAGTTCCAGAACGTGATCGAAGAAAAGGAAAGCTGGTTGAAACCTTCGTGCAGTCGAAGTAGAGAGGGTGCCTGCTGCTACGTCGTGAGAGGAGCAAGCTGCTACGTCATGAGAGGAGCCTGCCGCTACGTCGTGAGAGGGCAGAGACACCACGACACACCGACGAGCAACGGGGCGGGATCAACCACGGGCTTCGCACACCACGTACAAGGTCACGTAGTCCTTTATTTTCTTATAACGATTTTGCTAAAATAATTAATATTTTCTTGTAACGATGTAATGAAATAATGCCGCAGAGCATTTTTCGGGCAAAAATCAGAGAATAGATATCTGGTAGTAGTAGTAGTCGGCGAATGAGTTGCGATATACATTGGATGAAACTATAGGAGATCAAACTATTTATTTTTTCAGTTCAAGATTTCAGGTATTGGCCAAGATTTTGTTGGACAGTCCAGTAATTTTATGTTGTTTCTATATCTGAGATGAGTGGCGGGTAAAGTAAGGGTAAAGTAAGGGTACTCTTACACTATTAATAAATAGGTAAATATTTTTCTGGTGTAACATCTAATAAATCTCATTTTTTGTCATTTCATCAAAATTAAAAGCCATGAAAAGTTTTAAATGAAAGCTTAACATTTCATGTGTTTCAAGAATTGTTATACAATAATAACATGACCACTGATTTGGGTAGTCTCCTATAGACATCTACGCCACAGTAGCATTCTGCCATAAAAAATTAGTCAATTTGCAAATACCGCCATTGCAAATATTTTTAAGATGTCCAATTAAATAAAAAAAATATTACAAAAAAGCTCACTAGGTGTACCTAGCAGTAAATAATTCCGTGTTTCTTGATTCATCCTACGTAGGTATTACCTACTCTTTGGGTATAACAAACATTTGTTTTTATTAACGCATCTCATTAGAATTAGCTAAGTCACGTTTATTTATTTTAACGGGGAACACTGAAAGCAATTGATATCGTGACATTACGGTGACATTCGTATACTTGACAGCTTTGTACTCAATGTCATGATTTATTTTATAGCTTCGATGCTAAAATTATTTGGCTATCTATAAAAATCATCTAGTATTAATTATATACAATATTAATTTAAAAAAACTTTTCGTGAATCTTAGCATTAATGATGCCGGTCCTAAGCCCGGATAAAGGAGGAAGGCACAAAGCTCGTGAAAATATTTTCTAGATAATTGCCATTTCGATAACCAACACTTTATCAATTCTATTTGTTTGTGTTTTTATGTAATATTGTCAAAATTGTACACATAAGTACTATAAATGGTATGTACCTCTAAGTCTCTCCGTTGTCATTCCTGAATCGGCGCGCCGGTCCAGTAATTACTAACGGGACCGCCTAACGAATAGTAATGGTGAATTCAAGGTCTAGTTATCCCCCTAAGCAGTACCTACCATATAACTGTCACGTGGTCACAAACAAAAGGGATTTCCTAGACTTACCTATTCGTTAGGCGGTCAGCCCCTTAGTATTTATGTATATGTTACAGCAAAAGTAATAAATCCAGATATTATATATACTATCCAGCTATTATACATAATATCATATCAATTTAGACAAAGTGATAATTGAGACAAAATTAATCACATTAACTAGCTATTTTATAAAATATCTTGGAATACTTGGATAATGTAATAAAAAAGTAAGTTAAAGGTGAAAACTATATTTTTTTATTTACTTAAATATAAATATGAAGCATAAATATGTAGTACCTAACAATTTAGTCTCATTTTAAATAGGTAAGTAGTTATTGTAATAAGTATGTATTATATTTTATTAATTTTCAAAATATATATTCACGTTGATTAACATTGTTTATAAAAATTAACATTGATTATTGGATTTAAATTGTATGTTAAAAAATAAATTCCTTGTTCAATAACCATAAGACAAAACTAATAAAACACAGAGATCAATACGAGTAATTTAACATTGCTTAGTAAAATGGTTTACAAATCAATACGAGATGTATTTGGTATCACTCCTTAACAACTACAATATTAATATATTTAAAAACAACTGGCATGAAAATACAATAAAATGATTATTATTTATTCTTACAAGTAAGGCTTTTATGACATTTTGAGTTACACAAGAGGTTTGACTTTTTACATTTGCATCTATTAGAAACGCATTCCCCAGTACAGTTGCAATGCTGAAATCCTTGGCCACCAAGATGTGACTCTTTCTTTGCACATTCTCGGATAGTAAATTCAATATCAACTGTAATAAACGTATCTTTGCAGACAGTAAACTGATATTTTACTGAAGATAGAGCTAACATTTTATCAGCTTATTTTTCTTGCCCTGGTTTTTTTTTTGAAAGATTGTCCAATTTAATCTTTGATATCTCCAATTTCTGGACTGGCCTGTTAGCTTAGTTGGTAGTGGCTCTGCCTTCTAATCTAGAGGTCGCGGGTTCGATTCCCGCATGACACAAGTATTTATGTACTTTAAAAAATATATATAATTACTTGTGTTGAGTATGGTTGTTTGTATGTATAATAAGTATGTATTTACAAAAGAAAAGTATATAAGTAATATATCCGTTATCTAGTACCCACGACACAAGCGTTTGCTTAGTGTTGGGCTAGATGGCGCTGTGTGCAATGTCCCGGAATATTTATTTACTTATTTTTTTATTTCTTGTTTCTTTTTAACGAGAAAGAAGGTATTATGTGAACTTTTAATCAGAGATTTGACCTCATAGGTATAGGTAGGCACTACCTACCTACCTACCTACTAAGAAATCACAAAGCCCTATGATAAGTTAATAGCTTAAGCTCAGAGTTAATTACCTATTACTAGGCTTAATAGATAGGTACCTAAGTACAATATGTACTTACCTAGCTTGTCCATACTTAGCATTCAGTATTTATAGCAAATAAAAAAATATAAGTTGGTAGGTAGGTACATTAGGAGTTAATTATACTTAAGTCTAACCTTTAATGTTAAAAAGTCCTACTTGGGCATACAATTAAGTAGGTATGTCTAATTTACAGTTATTTGAATAACATCTTTGGAAATGTCTGTTATATAAGCTTAGGTAAGTAGGTACTATAGTTACCTTCAAATGTTGCGATAAAAAATAACATAAAAGACATCCCTTGGTTTACCAAATTCAACCAAAATTGATACAGCATCTAACTATGCATTTATTTCCAGGTGATGTGACCAGGCAAAGGGAAAGTTCTCGAAGAAGCCAAGATCACATCATCCATTCCATTTATTTACCATATCAATTTAATTGCAATCTAATTGTTGGTTATCTACCTACCTATTTAATTGTAAAGTTACAGATTATGAAAAAAAGTCTAGTTATGGAGATTCATTCTGTGTTTTAAACCTACCCCTGGGCACAGTCCACAACTGTAGGTATATAAATAGTTACTTATTTACTTTAAAAGATTATTAGAAAATTATAATTAGGTTAAAAAAAACAATCAAGATTAAGATATTAGTTTATGAGAACACTTTATTAGATAAATAATAAGTTTATACATACATACTTGAATAAAAATTAATAAATTAGATAATCAGTCCACTATTGTTCTCAAAATTCTCAGAAAAAAACTCTCTTGAAAGTTGAGGTGAGCTGGAGAATGTTCAAAGTCATGCAGGAACATCAGTAGGTATAGATAGTGAGACACAGTTACACTAGAAGCAGGCTTCCATGGATTTTCAAGTTTCCTTAGAGTGACATTATTCTGTACTAAATAAGTAATGTTTCATTTGAAGTAAACAAGATAGGTACCTAAGGAGTTTATTAAATAAAATTCTGCCTGTCATCAATGCTAGTTGGTTTATTTTTCCTAGTTTTTCTGCTCTGCTTTGGTGGACTAACTATGTACCTTCATGAAGGTAGAAGCTATCTATTAGACTCAAAGTTATTTATGTAGAACAAACATAAATTTTAGCAAAAGAAAATAAAAAATTGTAAATGATCTCATTCTTGATGACATTGTTGGCTACATACAGAATGGCAAGAACTGACTAAAAGAAAGGGTTAGAAGTGGTCATCATTATTAGCAGATTCTAGTAGATTCTGCTTGAACATAGCATATAATAATTGTACTTACCTAAGTAAGTACTTACCAGTGCTATATATACTTTTATCGTTTAGCCACCATCCTTGCCTTCTTTGAGGTTATTTGAAGAGGTAAGTAATCTATTTCTTTATTTTAACAGGAAAGTAATTTCTGATGAGATGATATAGGTACAACTCAATACCTACAGCAGTTATGTACTGAATCACACGAAACCTAACAACGCGTGATAAGCTCCCTGGTGATAAGCATTACCATGGATAAATTGGTATTTTCATTCATTATATCGCTGCATCAGGTTCCAAATTGATTTTGTAACGCAGACTAGTTAGAAAATGATACCTAACCTACGCGTTCGAGTTGAGAATAAAGATGGCGTAACCAAACCAAAATAAATCCAAAACGAAATCGTGTATGTACACGATATCCTATCCGTACACAAAAATTAAGAAAATTTTAAACACTCCTACAAGCAAACAAGCACCCAGTAGATCTAGACACCTGTTTTTAAATAAGTAAGCAGGTACGATAGCTCTCGCCAGATTGGTACTGCGTGAGAATAGCCAAAGCAAACAAACTATTACTTATTCCATGGCTTCACGCAGTTTACTACATTGATAAAAACCTAAACACATTGACAGAATTTCTACTCACACACAGAAAATTTTATATTTTTTCAAAGAAAAGGGATATTGCCAGAATACAGAAAATATTAGCGTTCAATCAAATTAAAGACAAGTATTGAAGCAAGTATTCGAGTTTTTCGACATCTACGGAAATAGTGGTACAGATGACAAATATTTTCATTGATTTCTTGATAGAATGAACTAAACCGTATATTTGTTGTCTGTTTAGAATGAACAAAATGAACGTTCTTATGAACATGTTCATTCGCGACTGCGTGAAAATAACTGGTCCGAAAATATTTGACCGAACGAAAGGAATGAAGAGCGAGATAGCTACGAGTTACACCACAGATAACAAACCCGAAAGTAAACATTTCAGGGTTACTAGTACAATAAATTCGCATAAACGAGTTAGTACTGCTACTCGCCGCTAGATGGCAGTTTAGTAAATATGAAAAACTTTGAAAATGGCGGCAAAAATCTATTCATAGTTTGAATAAGAAAAATAATGGAAACAAATTAGTGAATAAAATATGTAAAACCAAAAGATATAATGATGATAAATATGTGATTATTTCGTGATGTGGTCGTTGGGGTCCTCATTTTATCAGTATGATTTTAAATATACATTTTATCAGATATACACGAGGATTTAACTGGGATTAGTGCGATAATTATTTGTGATATTTAGTTTTTTTCTTTATTGATGAATTCCACAATACAACAGATTTGAAATTGCTTCTGCATAGTTCTATTGGGCGTATCAAATACGGAAAATAATTTGTCATCAAGACCAATATTGTGATGTCTTTATATTAACATGGTGAGTTTTAGCACTGATTATGTTACTACATCCAACTTTGTTAGTAGAATTATTAATAACTGACATTTTACAGATGTACCTAGCTATTTATTTAAAACTATAAAATATTATGACACTACAAAGTTTCTTTAGATAGGTATCTATATTACAATTTAAGACATAATTTTTGATCACTAAATTTTACTTTGTTTTGAGTCCTATTTTACAACGATTTATGTATTTGAGTATGTGATGATTTTAATTATTGTATAAAAAAACGATCGGTCCAAAACGTTAACGTATAAGGGAGCATCTTGTTGATTTTGTCTTTACCCACATTATATTTCAGAATTTATCTTTTCATGAATCTGCTTCAGTACATTTTACTTATTTATAAGTTTTTTAACCTACTTACGAATAGCTCCCCTCGGGAACTGGCAGATGACCACGTGACTGAAGTTCCTGTTGAGTCGTCGCGCTGCAGAGTCGTCGCGCTGCAATAGCCGCTCCCTCCCGTGAGGTTGCGTGCGCCGTTCGTCGTGCTGCTGCTCCCGAGCGGGAGGTCGACGCGCCTGCACCACCTCCAGGAACCACCGCCTGTCGTCCCGGCGCTATAGAAAAGCGCCGCAGCGACAGGCACATCGCCACATCACCTTCATCACGTCGAACAACGCCGACCGCTGCTGGTACGCCGCCGGACGGGCGACTCGACGTGATCTGCGAACTTCCCCGGGGTCAGTGTGCCCCGGAGCCCAGCCCCTCAAATGAGATTAATCTCGATGAGGTTCCTACCAGCTCCCCTCGGGGACTGGCAGACGACCACGTGACTGAGAGAGACCCGCGACGGGGTTAGTCGGCCGTTGGAACTCGAAAGAGTGTTTTCAATAGATTGTCAGCTAAGAATTTAAGTCAGATTGACGATTGTGATTTAGAGTAATAAGTAAAGATGAATTATTATATTTGTCCCTGTAATCAAATTTATCCCTGTAAAGTAAGGGTTATCTTACAGAATGTATATATCTAATACCGTCTCATCATTACGATATTGTTAGATTTCCAAAAAATATATGTCAAAATGTATAATGCAATATATACGATATATACGTCTTCAAGTCGAGAGTAAACCGGTTTCTTCTAGGCAAGCGCGATAGATCGTAGATTATAACGTTGCTTAACATCAGGCAAGTTGTAGTCAAGCGTAAGCCTATATCATGTAAAAAAAATAATTAAATTGTCATATTTTTTTGTTTAGAAAATCTTGACCGTCATGTATCTTTTTCTTGCGATTTAAATTATCTCACTGTACATACTACTTCATTCATTCAAAATTTAAGAGCTCGGCTCTTGTTGGTGGAGTATGCGCTATTTTTCAGTTTCCTGCAAATTCCTTGACTTCCTTACACGACATGACATCTGCTTTCTCTTTTATTTGGTCTATGTATTATGATCCCCTGGGTCTTCCTGTTCCTCTTCGTGCCTCTAACTTCCCCTCAATGATATTTATTGAGAACAACATACTACTAGTAAACAAGTATTTTTTTTTCTTGTTTCAGGGTAAAGCCACATTACTGCTCCTTGTGTTCGCGGCATCTGCAGCTGCATATAAAGAGCCCCACTACAAAGCCAACCACTCCGTGAACGTACATCTGTTCGAGTGGAAATGGACTGACATCGCTGATGAATGCGAGAGGTTCCTGGGACCCAAGGGATTTGGAGGGATTCAGGTATATTTATTCTATCTTTATTTTACAAGTTTCATCATCATCCACAGCCCTTGGGATCCCACTGCTGGGTATAGGCCTCCCTTTATATGTGCCATAATATGCGTCGATCTTATGCAGACCTCATCCAGTGGACCCTCAAGTTACAAGTTTACAGTACGATTATTTTTGGTATTCTTTATGCATTTGTTGAGCGTCCTTCAATCGATTACAGCTAAGACTAGTTATAATTAGTGTTATATAATTATATGCATCCTAATGTACATTGTAGGTACATACAAAGGGTGTAGCTACGTTTAATTCTTACGATGAAATAGAGAAAAAACAAGAAACCACCGTTACACAAATACAAATACTGAACATCAACTTAATGTTTTCAAATTTTTTGACCAAACTGCTTTGAAACCTCTTGCAAATTGTGCAACCCAGTTCATTAACTAGACTCCGTACCTACTTATAAAAGAGTCATAAATAATATTAAATATGTTAACAAAACTATTTTTGATAGCATTAGGAATAGGTATTAAAAGTTAAATAAATAAATACGATAAGCACTGCTGTTTCGATTATAAGTTCAAGAAGTCTCGTCGAGAGTTCTTGAACTTAGAACCTCAACGGAAATGGAAAAAAGATATTATTACCTATCTCTTTTTTCGTATTCTAGATAACTAACATAATAAGTTCATAGGAACGGTCACGTGTGTCCCACAAACTCAATCAGACAGTCTGGGTATTTATTTACCCAGAAAAATCTCACTGATCTGTTTGTTTTGAACTTGTTTTTTCGACGGTTTTTAACGCTTTCGTTATGTTTTATTCTGTTACGAATCACAACATGACATAAATGTTCCCGCTATCCCGCTGTAACAGAGCAACAGATCATTGTGGTTTTTAGCACGGTGATAGTATCGAGTTCTGAAAGTATCATAAGCTGCTTTTTATTACGAAACAACAGAAAGCAGCGAGCATCCACGAGTACTTTCTATAAAATATTTAGAAACAATCGAAAGATAGATTTTCTAATTGTTTCTGAAAATGTTAACTCACTCGTCAGATTAGGTAATAGATTTTTATATAATAATGTTATAGTGTACATGTGACCAATGTTTTTTTTTCGCGCATATTTGTAATCTATTTGCGGAGGCCAGAAATCTAGCCCGGATTTCGGAGAACTTTAGACCTTTATCTGCATTTTATTTTAGCGTTGCGCCGGCATTTACGTCGGCTAGTGGCGAGATAGATTTTTACGACAAAATATTGTAAAGATTTAATCGATTCTTGGTTAGTTCTTTGAAATTCATCATAGGTGATTTATATTACTATTTTAACAATTTTTAAGACTCAAGATTTTTAAATGTTTATTTATGGTGATACGAAGTCTTGTTCGAAAAATACAGTTTCGGGTATTAGTTTAATTATTTTAGTTCACAGATAGGTATGTGACCATAACATTGAATTTTTCGTGAGACGACTTTCGATGTGCTCGTTACTCTCATAAAATATAGAAGTTTTTTGATTTCTCCGCTAGCGATTTTTATTACTATATCTTTTATTATACATTAGGCAGGTAGGTACTACATGATGTCCGATGTTTAGTTTAAGACAAATAATGAATTACATACTCAATTGTTATTGAAATCTTAGTCAGAATAAATCACTCAATCGATTTTTATCTAATTTAATTGATTATTATCTAACTTGACATGTTTATTGAAATGTATATAATATATTACTGTATTATAGGTACATAGTTCTCGTAAGGCATGATTAAATTTAGTTGTAATAACCGGCTAGTATGATGATGATCAGTTTTCCGAAACTTGTCGAGGTATTTTTTCGAAATAATTATTGACGTATGTAATATATATTTAAAGAAATGTCAATGATTAGTGTACCTATTTTGTTTAAATCCTTCAATTGATCAATTAAACACATATTTTCCTTATTGCCCAGATATCTCCTCCAAACGAGAACGTAGTGCTATGGGCGTACAACCGGCCATGGTGGGAGCGTTACCAGCCGCTCTCCTACGATCTGACCACGCGCTCCGGGACCGAGGAGCAGTTCGCAGACATGGTGAGACTGTGCAATGATATGGGAGTCAGGTAAACTTATTATTATTATTATTATATTAACGGTAGTCAAGTAACAGCCAAGCGTGAGCGTATTTAACCACTATTAACAAAACAAAGAGTATTGTAGTAAGTAATATAGTATGAGAGTGGCCGACTTTAGTGGGATTACGCGCTCTGGGACCGAGGAGGCATTCACAGACTTGGTGAGACGGTGCAATGATGTGGGAGTCAGGTGAGGATTTTAGATTTTTACCTAATTGAAAACGTAGATTACGAGACGACACCGTTTAGGATTTTCTCTTGTTGTAAATTTTCCCCCTCCTGCTGCATCAATCAGCGTCCAATATACCTTAACAGTAGTGAAGCCTTGACCAAGCGTGAGTGTAACAAATGGTTATTAAAAAAAAACAAAGAGCCTTGTCAGTGAAACGTCTAATCTAAGCTAAGAGTGCAAAGAAATAAAGATAATAAATAAGAGATAAAGACACTTTGTTCTAGATAATTCTCCCAGGCAGATAGTATAGCGTTCTGAAGCTAATATAAGATTAGAGCCATGTCGCGGGGCCACTTTCCCTATTTTCCGATAATATAAAATTACAAAATCACAATAACATATAAATTTATCTACTTTGTCAACTAATCTAATCAATCACACGTAATTCGAAAACAATATTATTGAGAAAGTGTTACGTTTATCTTGATATTTTATTTTATTTAGTTTGGTACAGTCACAGACAATAAGTTATAAATATAATGTATGTTACGGTAAATGTGGATAATGCGGTTATTATGCATAATTACCGGTGCTCTTGGTAAAAGAGGTGATCTCTTGATATTTGAAGTATTGTTTGACTGATTTTGTTTGTAACCAAATTAAATTATAATTAAAACTAGTTTTTTTTACATGAAATAGGCTCACGCTTGACTACAACTTGCCTGATGTTAAGCAACGTTATAATCTACGATCTAGCGCGCTTGCCTAGAAGAAACCGGTTTATTCTCGACTTGAAGACCGACAAATTATAATTCAGGGGGAGTCTTTGGAACCTCAAATGTATAACGGTGCCTGCTTGCCGAACCTCTACTCGTGCGATTTATTTATTTTATTTACTCGTATAGTTGTATTTATTCTAATAAACATTTTGATTCTGATGTTTGATTTAATTATTTACTACATTTACCAAAGGGGTATGGTAATTTTATATACCACTTTTACGAAGAGCACTGGTAATGATGCATAATTCCCGGTAATTACACATAATAACCGCATTATCCACATTTACCGTAACATATATAAGTACTAAACACTTTTAAGAATAATATTAAACTAAGATTCCAATTACGATTATACACAGCGTTGTTTAGTAATACAATACAATACAATATAACTTTATTGCACACCAAAAATAAATTACAATATGAAATGAACTTAAACTATAAATGAATGCACAAGTGGGCGGCCTTATCACCTTGAGTGATCTCTTCCAGGCAACCTTAGCAAGAAAACGGTGACAGAAATCAGTTTGGTCGGTGGCGTACAAATAAATAAATAATACTTAAAAATAAAACCTATAACTAAACAGAGAAAATAAAAGAAAATCAAACTAATTTACATGTTACAAAAAATAATATTAATAAACTATGAACACACACATTTAGTAAGTAATAATAAACACTAAGTAATATTTGTTTTAAACAATTTTTAGTATAAATACTACTACATACATCGGAATAAAATAAGATTTAAGATTTGATTCACATACATCCCCCAAAAACCCTGCAAGCAGCGCCAGATAACTGTTCTGCTCCATCAATCAAGTAGTCGCTTAATTAATGAAACAATCACGCGACACCACCCACAAAACTCCTGAAAGATGCATATGAATGACAAAAGATGTCTTAGCCTTTGCGAGAGTCCTCTGTAGAATATTGGATGTCATTATATAAGGTACACATTCTATTAATGGGGCTGAACTTCGAAATTGTTATGAACTAGCGGAATGTAGAATAATTTATAAATATTATATTTGTCTTTAATCTTACAAAGCAAGGTCATCAAACGCAGCATTTTAACTGATAGGAGATTTACCCGTATACCTAATTATGCGATATGCGGTGTTCAACATGATAGGTAGGTGGTCTGATTTCACCCATTTCTTTTTTAATTAGTGGATGTCCGCGGCTTTGCATTTCTAAATAAAAAAACCTACGCCACTCCCAGGACCTCATACCTACATATCAAAAATTATGACGATCCGTTTTTCCGTTTTTGCGTGATGCGCGTTTAAACAAACAGACAAAAATAAAAAAACAGAACTGCAGAAGGACTACAATAAAAACTAAACCCTTATATAATAACCTTAATCTCTATTTTCCAGGATCTACGTGGACGCAGTGATAAACCACATGACGGGCGAGCCTCCGGAGAATGTCGGCACAGCTGGCAACACCGCCGTATTTTCCGAGTGGTCTTACCCCGCCGTACCTTACAGCAGGGAGCATTTTAACTGGCCACACTGCGTCATTGACGGCATGGACTATGCCAATAATGCTTGGAGGGTGTGTAAATAATTTATATTTTATTATTCACATTTTTTGAAAACCTGAATAAGAAAAGAATAAAACCAATTAATTGGGACACGAAACAACAAGAGATACAGAACACAATAAAATATAAAGATATATACAAGTACACGTTTCGTGCCACAATCTGGCCCCAACTCTGGTACACATGATAAAAGATTCATCAAAATCAAAATTAAAATCAAAATCATTTATTTGCAGAATATAGGTTTTACATAGTTGTTCAAAAATAAGATATTGACCGCTACATTCTCACCCATAGGGCGTGCAAATTGGTTTCACAAAGTATGAAATTAAATATAAATTTAAATGCCAAAAAAATCAATTAAAATTAGGTACATCATAAATGTCAAATAGTTACATCATTCAAAAATAATTTTATGGAATAATAACACTTTTCCAATAAAAACACTCTGAGTCGTTTTTGAAATATAGCATCAGACTTGATTTCTTTGATGGTTGCAGGGAGCTTGTTGTATATTTTTTTGCGCATATTGAAAATGCTGTTTCCATATTGTACAGTTCTATGTTTTTCTGTGCAGAGTCTGTTGTCATATCTTGAGCTTTTTAGTATTTTATATTTATGCAGATTGTTCCTTGTCATAAGTGATGCTTCATATATGTATATTGATGGAAGAGTCAAGATTTTGAGATTTTTGAATTGTGGGGCACATGATTCGGTCTGGCAGAGTCCACAGATTGCACGAATACATTTCTTTTGTGCTTTAAAAGCAACTTCCTTTTCTGTTGCATTTGCCCAAAAAAGAACCCCATATTTTAACGTTGAACTCGCATAAGCATGGTAAGCTGTTAATAGGGTTTGTATATTTGCAACTTTCTTAAGTAGGTATAGAGCATACGCATACTGGTTCAGTTTGTTGCATGTCCGTTGGATATGGGTTGTCCATGTCAAATTGGAGTCAATATATTCTTACAATCATAATTACAGTAACTACATCAAATATGTATGTTTTGCTTTAACCTTCCTAGTTGGGGCAGCAAAATTTTAGTACTCTTTACGAAAGACCCTTTTACTATAGATTCTTGAAAATAAAATCCTAAGTAAATGAGTTTCTTCGAGGCAAGCGAGCTTCATCTTAGACTACAGCGGAACACCAGGCGGGCTGTAGTCAAACATAATATTAAGTGATAAAAACTATATTAGGTAAATGTTGTTAATTAGGTAACGGTTACGATTAACTAATCTTTGTTTTTTTCTTGTCTGTGATATGATATGCCTCTTCATGTTATCTTGAAGATTGATCCATATAGGCACTCCTTATCAAAAACTAAGCATTCTAAGCTTTGATCAACAATTTGTTGATCGAAGATTCTAAGTCATGCCGCACTACTCCGATGATTTTACCGAATACTGACGTAATGGACTTTGACCACTCAGTTACGCCTATAATTTTGTAAACTATACAGTATACACAGATAGTTGTATATAATGCAAGTTCACATAATCAGTACAGGTCAGCGCTTTATCAATAACATAAACACTAAAGTTTTTTGACACTTGTGACCAACTACTCTGTCTTGGATAATGTTATTATGCAATATGGAAACTGCTCCATAGCTACTCTTACATATAGTTTTTCCTAGAGAAACAAAGACTTAAGACCTACTACTCTAGAGATAAAAAGTTTGACTCAAATATAAATATTATAACGCAATATCAGATATATAATAGAAACTGTAGATATTTTTAATCAAAGTTGTTTGCTTTTCAGGTCCGCAACTGCGAGCTGGTTGGTCTGAAAGACCTGAACCAAGCCAACGAACATGTCCAAAACATGATCGTCGACTTTATGAACAAACTCATTGACTATGGAGTCGCTGGATTCAGGTAATTTACGAAATTGAAACAAATAGGTAAGCTTAGGTAAAAAGGGCAATAAAGGGCTTGAAACTAAAAATGCAAATAATTTTCAAACTATTTTGTAACATTTTCAAGTGACTATAATTAAATATTTTCGTAGTGTCCAACAACGATTACTGTCAGAGTAGATAGTTCTACTACCCTACTGAAACATAATGTCAGACATCAACAGATTATTGGGAGTGTGGAAAAAGACTACAATACTTACTTACTTTAGCTGGCGCTGCGACCGAACTGGATCCTGGCCTCCGATACTAAATGGCGCCACTGTCCGCGATCTTGAGCAAGAACCTCCCACTGGGTCACTTGCAGCTTGCGGAGGTCCTCCTCCACCTGATCCTTCCAGCGATACTTAGGACGCCCCACCGGCCTCTTGCCACACGGTCGCCCCAAGTACGCACGCCTTACTGCCCGATCCTCACCCATTCTCTCTACATGGCCAAGCCAGCGAAGTCTCTGTGCACTTATCTCGCCTATAATATTGGGCTCAGCCACTAGCTCTTCAATCTCAGCGTTTTTTCGCACCCTCAGAATACCATCCTCTCATCGGGCAGGTCCAAGAATCTTACGGAATATCTTCCGCTCTGTCACAAGCAATTTCATCACTTCCTTTTGTGTCAGTGTCCACGCTTCGCACCCATACATTAAAATTGGACGGATGACTGTCTTGTATACACGAAGTTTTGTGTTTGTGATGAAAAAGACAATCTGACCTAAATAATCACTCGTATCTCTTTGTCTTCTTTTCCAGAATCGACGCCGCCAAGCACATGTGGCCAGAAGACCTCCGCATCATTTACGACCGCCTCAACAACCTGCCAACAAGCCATGGCTTCCCATCCAACGCTCGACCCTACATCTACCAGGAGGTCATAGACTATGGTGGAGAAGCCATCAGCAGGGACGAGTATACTCCCATTGGAGCTGTCACTGAGTTCAAAGCGGGCATGGAACTGAGCAACTGCTTTAGAGGAAATAATCAGCTAAGGTAAGGAATTCATTTGGAACAGCTGGAGATACAAACAATATAATTTTGTGTCGTGTTATGATATGACAGGTGTATCCCAGAATCGAATAGAAAATCTTCAGAAAATACATCGTATGTATATTCTATATCAATTCAAATATTTTTATAATATTTTTTTAAGAAACAGAGAAATTAATAACTACATTTTGTCAGGCATTTCAAACACCTGAAGCGGCATCCGACATGCGAAGCTGATAAAATATTGTTGAGTTAAAAATTCAACAAAAAAACATGATTGTTTTGAGTTTAGATATTAGTATTAAAGCCTTCTGTCACTGAAGTAACCATGCAATATAGAATAAAATATAACTTTAATGTACACCATAAGACACATAAATTGCAAAACAAAGAAATATACTTACTCGAAAATACATTAAAAGTAATCATTCTTTAAACTTGTATTCCAGATGGCTCTCCAGCTGGGGTCCTCAGTGGGGTCTGCTGGCGCACGAGGATGCTCTCACATTCATCGACAACCACGACAACGAGCGAGGCCACGGCGGCGGAGGCGGTACTTTATTTAATTACTTTAATTAGCAACGTTTACACGAATCACGCTAATTATATCACGCTAGTTACGATTATAATAACATCATCATCAGCCTGTTATCGCCCACTGCTGAGCATAGGCCTCTCTTCTTGTACGCCACCATGACTTACACAAAAAACCTATACACAAAAAAGGTGACTTAGGGCATATCGAAAATTATAGACCGGTTTCTATCCTTTCAGGTGCAGGCAAGGTTTTAGAAAGTCTGGTGGTAAAAAAGGTTTATTGGCATGTTTCACAATTGCTTAATTGTAATCAGCATGGTTTTAGACCTAAAAAGTCAACTTGCACTAACCTAGTGAGTTACGTTACTGATATTTTGGAAACTCTAGATGTGGGAGGTGAAGTACATGCAGTTTATACAGATTTCAGTAAAGCATTTGACAGGGTCCAATACGGTTTGCTAATAAAAAAGTTGCAGGGGTTGGGCATTCATGGATCTTTACTTCGGTGGTTTGAGTCTTACTTGAGAAACAGATCTCAATTAGTTGTCGTGAAGGGATTCAAATCAGATGAGACAAGTGTCCCATCTGGTGTACCACAGGGTTCACATCTGGGTCCACTTCTCTTTTTGATATTTATAAATGATTTGCCTGATATTATTAGGTCTGAAGTTAGGCAATTCGCCGATGACCTAAAGTTTATAGGCGAATTAAGACTGAAAGAGATGTGAGATACTTACAGGAAGACATTGATAGGATTAGTTCATGGTGTTTACATAATAAAATGAACTTAAATGAATCGAAATGTTTTTATATTAAGTTCACAAGAAAGCGACAACCATTTCCAGCAAATTACAATATAAATGGAGTAATACTGGAAGAAGTGAACTCCATTAGAGATTTAGGAGTAATTATAGATTCTAGACTAGATTTCAGAGAGCATATTACATCTATATCAAATAAAGCCAGGAGAATTTGTGGCTTTATAACTAGGCAGGGTAAGATATTTAAAAACAAAGATCTGTCTATAACGCTATTCAATAGTTTAGTGCGTAGTATACTGGAATATTGCTCAGTTGTGTGGAATCCGGGGTATAAAACCCTTCATGCTCGTCGCGAGATTGCAGATCTGTTGATGCTTTATAAAATATTAAACGGACATATAGACTGCCCGGAAATTTTATCCAAATTTAACATCAGAGTGCCTTTTCCGTGTGCTAGAGTATATTGGAAAAATTGTTTCTGTCCTGATAGACAACGCACAAATATGCTACATTTTTCTCCCATAGTTCGCATGTGTAACAGTTATGATAATGACAACATTAGATTAAATTTTGATATATTCTCCAATAAGTCACTACCAGCTGTTAAAATTGATCTGTCTAAATTAGTAGATTGATATTATTGTAAAGGTTTATTTAGTTAATGTGCCTTTTTCCCCTCTGTTCTTCGTTTCATTGTATGTTTAGTTTTTAAGTACTTATAGGTAAATTGTTAGGAAGGTTATATTATGTGATAGATTATATGTGACAGTTAGGTTCACTGTCTAGGTGATGTACTCACTGTAAGCTATTTTTATTTTTTAAGTGTGAATGTATAACTGTTCGTTACTGTTTGTGAACTAAATAAAAAAAAATAAAAAAAAAAAAATTGGCCATAAAAACAGAGGTCGCCCACCAATGCGGTGGGTTGTCGACATTAGATTATAATATACATAATATAATTTAAATAACTTAAACAGCAAAATTTATAAATGCCACTCATTATAATCATTACTTGTAGTTAAACGTAAGCCTATTCCGTGTTCAAAAAATAACTTGACATAATTTTATGACAAAAATACAATAATCAAAATAAAATAAAACTCAATCTTCGAGCATCACTCAATATATCAATGTAGGAATACAATAATGATGCCATTATCAATTTCCTCTCTAGGTATCCTCACTTACAAGGAATCCCGTCCGTACAAGGCAGCTATAGCCTTCCTCCTCGCACATCCATATGGAGAGCCTCAGATTATGAGCAGCTTCGACTTCTGGGACTCGGAAATTGGACCACCGATGGATTCTCAAGGAAACATCATATCGCCATCGATTAACTCCGTAAGTTACTTCTTATATCTTAAGGCTACTGTTGCCGTCTATTTAGCTCTTCCATAATATTTTTACCTTTATCGTTGCCATCGTAGTTTGGCACTAATTGAGCCTATTTTACGTAAATTATGCTTTCATATTTTTTCACATCTATCGTTGGAATTGCAGTTTCGCAGTGCAGCACCAGTTGATTCTTTTTTATGTAAATTAAACTGCTAAGAGCTGTAACTCCAGTCACAGCTAGAAACTTATGAACTATATAACTTACAAAACCAATAAATACTGGAAAATAGTCTTTAAAAATATACAGTATTTATTTACTCCGCCCATATTACTCGTGCTTCATGTTAAATGCAGTATATACAGAAATTTAACCGAAATTTTCTTTGTCACTTTTTAGGATGATACCTGCGGCAACGGCTGGGTGTGCCAGCACCGCTGGAGACAGATCTACGCCATGGTCGAGTTTAGGAACGCAGCCGGAGACACCGGCGTCAACGACTGGTGGGACAACGGACAGAACCAGATCGCATTCTGCAGGGGAGGGAATGCATTCATTGCTTTCAACAACGACATGTGGGACTTGAACCAGAACTTACAGGTACTCATTTTAAGATATTTTCCTTTAGAAATAGATCATGCTCGGATTTAGGAACACAGCCGGAGACACCTGCATGAACAAATGGTGGGAGAACGGAAAGAACCAGATCGCATTCTGCAGGGGAGGGAATGCATTCATTGCTTTCAACAACGACATGTGGGACTTGAACCAGAACTTACAGGTACTCATTTTAAGATATTTTCCTTTAGAAATAGATCATGCTCGGATTTAGGAACACAGCCGGAGACACCTGCATGAACAAATGGTGGGAGAACGGAAAGAACCAGATCGCATTCTGCAGGGGAGGGAATGCGTTCATTGCTTTCAACAACGACATGTGGGACTTGAACCAGAACTTACAGGTACTCATTTTAAGATATTTTTGTTCAGAGATAATTCATGGTTGGGTTGGAGAAAGCTGCTATATACCATAAATAATTTATAATTCGTGAGACAACGATCTAAACGAGGTAAAGGGTCGAGGGACTGAGAGTCAAGAAGGGCCTGTTACCAGGCCCTTGTTGATAGGACGCGTGACGAAACTTCTAGTTTTTTATGGCTTGATGTATGGTCAATGCCATCATACGGCAACATTTTGTTCACGGTCTTTTAAGGCAATCGAAAACTGGACTACTTTTAAGCTTTTCCCAATAGTTTTTAAGGTGCTTTTTTGTTTGGTTGTAGTAAGATGGTTGTATTTTTTTTTACTATAAAAGCACTAAGTATCTAAGTATTCAAAAAAATAAGCTTGTATTCTACAAACGGTATCTGAACCGGTACTTACATTAAGTTATATTACTTAAATACGTCTTAGATATGACGGATACTTTGCTATGGTAGGCATAGAAATAATATGTGCCTAAATAATGATAGTAATTTTGCCAATAAATCAGCCTCAAAGCAGTAGTGTTATATCACTATTGGATATGCAGAAAGAAATTGTATTAAGATTCGCAGCAAGTGTACACCGTGCGTGACAAAATTTGAAGATTTTTTTAAAATTATTTTAGATATTCTCGTATAAAAAAACCTTATTTTTGAGAAGCAGTTCATAAATACCAGAATCAGTGCATAAAACATTACGAATACTCATCGAAAATTATTGACACCAGAGCTAACCATTATGCAAACTTGAAATAAATCATATAAATTTCATTAAATTTGATCAACAGCGTTTTAATATCAGACGTTAACCGTCTGACGTAGCGCGGGCGTCAAGGTCGTTCAAGGTCAAAGGCGAAAAAACTTGTAAAAATAACTATTAGGTATTGGAAATCACTTTTAATTCAATATATTAAGCTTATATATAAAGGAAATAAGATAAAACATTGAAATACAGGAGGACAGATCATAATGAAACTCAAAGAGAATGCGTACGTAATCAAACTGTGTTACGTATATTAACGAGCTATGCTCCGTGGCTCCACCAGAATTAGCTGGGAAGGAAAAATATTTTTTCGTATACCTATGTGTTATTTACTCGCAATAAGTACACAATTATTTTCATTAGTAAAAAGTATTTGATAGTACCTACTCATAGTTGGACAAATACGAGTTTACAAGGTTAGGAGGAAAGGAAAAGTTATCTAAATATTATTTTTAGTACATATTCGTCTATGATTGATAAATTATAATGTTAAAAAATATATGAATATTTTAGGTTTAACTGTTTCCTTTTTAAGAATCACACTGGATGTGATTATTTTCATTTGCTCCTTTAAGATTCGTACAATTTAAATTGGACTCGTGCGCGAAGAAACCGTAGATATCTTTCAAGAAAAGATAAATATAAGAAGAAATCACATTTATCAGCCTAGGTATATAGTGACAATTATCAAGAGTGTACATCATCATCTTCAGCATGCTATCTCCCACTGCTGAGCATAGGCCTCTCTTCTTGCGCGCCACTCGTCCCGGTTCTGAAAAGTGTACATGTCCTTGCTTAATTTGTTTAATTATTTCCAGACTTGCCTCCCAGCCGGTACGTACTGCGACGTGATATCGGGCAACAAGTCGGGCAACACGTGCCAGGGCAAGACTGTCACAGTGGGCAGTGATGGACGAGCGCAGATCTATGTCGGAGTGAATGAATTCGACCTCATGTTGGCCATACATGTTGGACCTGAGGTAACATGAACTAGAAAACAAATTTTAATACAAAAAAATACGTGGGATAGGTTTGCATTTGACTACATCCTGCCTGATGTTAAGCTACCTATATATATTGCTGCAGCTTAAGGCGAAACACATTTACCTAGAAGGTACCTATAAACTCTAAATTTGAAGACCCCTGGATTGTAGTTCGCAGGAAACACAGCTTGCGGTAAATGTTTCAAAGCTTTGCCGTCCGTATGTCATTAAAAAAAAATATGACTTCAGTTATACTAGCACCTCATTGTCATATCAACTACAGTCTTTAAACTATGCCCGATGCCTTCAGAGGGATATAAAAACGACTCGACGACTCTTGACACCTACATACACTTATACTAATTTACCTTTATAAAAACAAGTAGATGTCCATAACTCAAAAAACGTTAGATACATATGCAAATTTAATATTATGCTGTCTATGCGTCCTTAATTATGCAAAAAATCTCATCTCAAACAAACATTGGCAAAAAAGATATTAAGCGGTCACATATTAAAATTACGACTCAACGTGACACCCAAACACTGAATTTGAATGAGCAATATTTCAATGTATATATTCATCATCATCCATGCTCCGTCATGATTTCAGATCAATCAAATTGAAAAAAAAAACAAGGCCAAATTCATTCCTTATTCATAAAAATAAAAAATTCACCGTCAATGAATTTCATAAAAATAATATTGGTCAACCTCATTCACTTCAAACGCTATCATTGTATTGTTTGCACTGTAGGCAATTATATAAATTGGGCAAAGTCATCCGATAATAAAAGTGTGGCGCCTAAACTGTGTTTAGTTGATCTATACTTATTGTATGTATTGTTATGTTTATACAGGGTTATTGATGACTGAGCTAAAAAAGTCCAAATCCAGATCGAACTAACATCTTTTTTACTCTACTCATAGTGGCGAATAATATATGGTAACAGCCTTGTCACATTATTATTGTTATTAATAAGCGACAGATATGAAAAATAATTTGATTTCATGATACACGAATATCGAATGCATTTTTTAGCATTTCTTAGTTTTTTTTACTTTCTACTATAACTTGACGAGTATAATGTTCGTTACAATTTACTCTGTATAAATAAGTATGAGTCACAAAGTCAACGTCCGATGGATGATGTCATATTCAAGGATACGTCTAGCTCATGCCAGGGCGGGGTATTGTTAACAAAATATTAAATGTTTGCTCAACATTATCTCTAGCTTATTGGCTTACGCTTGACCATACGTTAAACATATCGTGGTCTACAATATGGTATTACATAGGTATTGTAGACCACAATTAGTACTAATGTCCTGTTCTGAACTTCAATAAGCTAATCTTTTTCTTCTTATCAAATGAGAGTGGCCAACTCTGGTGCCGAGAGTTTATCAAGCTGCTCTCAGGGGCCTTGTCATGGCTTAACGACTGCCGTACTATGACAAACAGCCGGGACCTACAATTTAACGTATCATCCGACCCACGGAAGTAATCTAATAGAGTTTTACATCATAATTTTATTAGTTAAATGTTAGATTCAATTGACTAGTTTTAATGTAGGGATAAAATAAAATTTACCTTACGAATATGTGAGATAACTTGCTATTTGCTATCCAAATCATACTAAATTATATATTATGTAAATTGATTTATCCTTCCAAGAAAAATCACATTATGTCTCGGGTTACTTTAATGTTATATGATAAGAAACTTATATGTTTTATAATGTATAGCCTCGTGTTATAATATTTCCTTATGTTTTTTTCAGAGCCGCCTGTAAGCAATATCAGCAAGTTAGCCGCAAATTGTAAAATGAAACAAATTAAAGTATTTTCTCTAAAAGCTTATTTTTTACTTTGAGTGATTTTCTCTAGCATTAGTTTGAAATAATACTTGGCTATGAGAACTATTGACTGAGCGTGCGAAGTGAGCGAGGGCTCTACGCATGTTTTATGTAGCCTACAAAAATGTATAATAATAATAATAATAATAGGTCTTTATTTCAGACGGCAGGGTCCATAGGAAGGTTCACACACAAAAGTACAATATAAAGGTATAAAACAAGATTAAATTAAATTATGTAGAAAAACAGATTACGTGACAATATCCAACCATTGCCGGGCCTCTACGAGAGTGCTACGTCACAGACTACGTCATATAAAAGACATAAACGCGTTACGTTTATGCACTTTTAAATCGATTACTGTTTAACTGTAATTGTGATCATTTCTTTTTGAGTACGGATTTAGAGATCACAATTTAAGTATTATGTACTTTAGTAGCTAACATTAAAATATAAACTTTTATCACATAAATTTTATAAGGCGTAGTAGTTGCGTAGACGCTCTAAGACCCCGTAGTATTATTACCAGCACTCCTATATACTGGAATCAGGTCAGAATACCTAATAGAGAAGGTTAAATTTAAGTTTATACACTTATTTAACAACTTTATTTTTATCATTACCAAAGTAAGAATTAATCGTTAGCTCGCTCCATCGACCGCGACGCTTTCCATCAGGCAAATTAGTAAAATGAGAACTAGCTTTTGTATTTTTCTAGCATCCATATCTTAGTGTTTTATATCGAATAAACTTCGAAATAGAAAGTGCTTGGCGCTTGTCCAGATAATGTATTCGCAAACAACCAATTCCTAGAAATCTGCTGGTCGATATAACCTTGACTTTGTATCAGAACAAATCGTACCTCTCTTCAAATATATCTACTTACTATATTTACGCAAATCGAATGGACTCTCAACAAATTGAGCGCTTAATTTGTCTGATTAATTCACTTGATTGAAATGTTTGACCTTGTGTCGTCCTTTACACTTTGTAACTAATATATGAGTATGAAATATATGGAAGTAAGATACATGAAGATGATTCCAAGCTGATTTTGGTTACGGAAAATGTGTACTTTCGTAGGAAAGTTACTAATGCGTCTTTACATGGCTAATGTATTGTCGTATACATACAAGTTTAAAACATACAGTACATAAGTATAAGGTGCAAGCTGGGGCAATAAAAAACCAAACCGAATTCAAACATCTATTGTTATGTAAATTAAGTTCAGCCACTTAACTATATAAGTAAAGTTCTTACCAATACAGTATTTACACTTAAAATACCCACTCACTTGAAAATGAAGAATGAATAAAACTTCAAACAAGTTATTCAAGTTTTTGTGCGCCGCAACCAAACATGTCTAGAGGTCGCCATTTGACATATAATTGGATAATAATATTGAAGTTGATCAATCAGAATGATCAACTTTTGCATCGAAATTCTACTCGATGATCAGTATGTTAATATGTAATACATACAGAGTTACATTACATCAGATATATGACCTTCAAAGGTTAAACAAATGATTGGCAGGGAAAAAATTAAAAAAGAACTGTTTCCAAATATGAAAACATTTTTGCTTTTTATAACTAGGTATGTTTAGATTACGTAATAATTTATAGATTTAAAATAAACATTTTTTGGAGTGGTCCTGTCACACCCCCCTTGTATCACTGTAACAGGTTAAGAATAAAATTGAAGGTAATTTGGCTATTCCTAACCTGTCACACCCCCTTGTAACACTGTTTCTGTTTACTTAAAATTTCAGTTGCAACCGGTAGAACCATATTTTTAATCAATTATTCTGATTTCTGTATACATTGTATTCCATATCCAGTTAGTATAAATGCCATTATCCCAAATGCTCTTCGATGTGATTCATCATCATCATCCACAGCCGGGTTCGTTCCACTGCTGTGTAGAGGCCTCTCTCTTAGTACGAGCATATCTCTCAATTCTATGACTCGTATCAAAATACGTATTTGCCAAATAACTATGTAAAACATTCTGCTTTAGAATGTAATATGTTAATAATATTCTCATATCGGCGGATGTGACTGCAGATAAATTTGGAATGTATATTATGTACCTAAGTACCTACATTATTACATATTATGTACATTGCGGGTCGAGTGTCATGGCTATACCCAGACCGCAATAACAACGTAGATATCGACAATGATGCAATATGTATGTAATCGTTGGGTTAAAAGTTGATCACCGTATGGTAAACTACTTCACGCATTCAGATATCGTGCTAGAGTAACACAGCAAACTATCTGACTTATAAACTTGAATTTAAGACTCAATGGTGCATTGATTGCTTACTTATTTAGTAGTGTTTAAAGCTGTTGAAAAAAACATTGATTTAATAATCACTAGATCAATAATTTGGTTTATAAGTAAGCCAGTGACTGATCAACATTTGCGGCGTGGCGTCGATGTACTAATTTATAACAGGGAGCCGGCCGGGCGCGACTATTCGTGTGGTACGTACAAAATACATAAACATATAGCTCGTCTCCGGGTTGCCGCTTTAGCATATTTGTAGCTACATCTAGAAACTTTTAGCAGATAAAAATATTAAATACTTAGGGGTTTGCTATTTTTGACAAGGAATATTTGAATATGCTAATATCAAATGTGAATTTGCTGAAAAACTCTACTCTAAGCGTTGAATATTATTTATGCAAGTTAAGAATAGAATAGAATATTTAATAGAGTATTTTAATTTTAATCATTTTAAAAGCTTAGGATTTGTATGCAATGGATGTGATTGCATTAATAAAAATAAATATAACCAATTAACCGAACATAATTAAGTAGAATTTTTGGATTGCTCAATTTGTTACTGAAAAGCCTATATAAAATTTATAAAAATGTTGAACACTTTTTTCAAATCTATTTTTTTCTATTAATTAAGCTCCATTAAGTATATAAAAACGAAAAAGTATAGTGGTATTTTAAAATATAAGTTACAAAGTATTTAATCTAACTTGCAGACATTATAATAATTTGTAACAATTGCAACACCGACTGGAACTACGCAGAATCATTCTCGTGACGACTATCACCGAATCTACAGACATTGCGTTACTTTTATTTTAAAAATACGGATAACAACTACAATTCGCGAGTGTATGTAGCTATAGTTGTATTAGTATTTATATAGGTGGCTCTGACGCAGATCGGAATGCAAATTGCCGCTGCATTGCTTCAAATGAAACCATCCAAGGTTATAAATTATGACTGTGCAAAGTTTTAAAGACCATTATGGAATAAGGAATGTTATTCTTATCCAGTGCCGATCGAGTGCAAGTTGTTTTTATGTGAACTTGAGATAAATATAACGGAGCTTTTAAATCTAATTACGTAAGTAAAATTACGCGACATTAACATCATGCAAATTTCATTTTGCTTCACCTTATGATTTTAACGTATTAGTGATTTTTATTCGACCTTTTTTAAATGTGTTATTGATGTAATATTATTATAATACCAGTTTTTGTTTATTCACGTGTGCGTAATAACACCAAATATTTTATTTTAAAATAATAAATAAGTGTAGACAATGAGATCGTAATATCTTGGCTTAAAGCATTGGCGTAGGTCAGGGATTACTTTATGCGAGTTTAGTATAAGTGTGCTTCATTTCCGCTTGTTTATATCTAGTCTGATGTTGGATCGGTTTGCAACTTACAATACGGTTGCCTTGAAGAAACTGGTTAATAAATAGATAACGGTTTAATTTTTGCATATTCATGACCTACCTCTATCAATTCACACTACTATACATACACGTTTGGTCATGGTTTGAGTTTTTTAAACTGATAAGTAAATTATTTTTACATATTAGGCTTGGCTATTAGAATCTTCTGTACAATATGCATGTAGGTAGTCTATTTGAGTATTCGAGTTACTTTACACTAGATTAAGTCCCGATTAAACAATGGGACTGACATGTAATAACAAAAGTCCCTTAAAAATGAGAATAAAAAAAAAAACTGAAATGTTTTTTAATTATGTAGTCGTATATGTTTTGGATCTATCAATAGTCTGCCTTTTTAATAAGTAACGACATTATTGTGTGATAGTCGAATATTCAGGGTTATTATTGATAACTAAAGCATAACCTTCAAGAGCGGCTTAAGTACCTACGTAAAAAGTTTCATTTTAAATGTTAATTTCTAAAAATCGTAAGACTAAAGTTTTTGCTTATTGCATACATACTAAAACCAGCCTTAAGCTTAACATAGGTAGGTACATACTATGTCGGGCGCGACTGATAGCCGCGACACAATGGTATGCACAGTTTCAAAATCCGTCACCGGGGTAACCCATCTTATATATACAAAAAAAACATCCAGTGTTCCAAATTCGTGTTAGACGTCCGCGGACGTCCGAAAACATTTCGACCGCGTCCGCGACAGCGTGCACTGCTCGATGGACATAGGTACTTAACATACTCTACATAGCTTTATGACACAATAATGTGTGTGATCCTTTAAAAGGTTAAGTTTTAGTTATCAATAACTTTGTATATTTAGTGATTGTTGTTTTTTTATTTTATAGAAACGTCTGCATTATATCGAAAGTAAACAATGAAGCGTAAGAATTTATTTACTAAAGAGTATGACAGCGAAGAAGAGCTTGAAGATGATGGTGAAATATGGACTCCACCTGGTCACCTTAGAACACCTAAGAAACAATGTCAAAGAGTAGCGACCGTCTCGCCCAAGGTAAAGGTTCTTTTCTAAACATTTTTTGCAGTCGTATATTATCTCATAAAAGTTTGCAATAATTTACCCTATCTTGCATCTAATGTTGACCAGGGGTTACCTATGGCTTCGCACACTTTGTTTTGGGATAAAAGTACCCATTTTGTTTTCAAGCTATCTACTATCAGCATACCATATTTCTTCATATACTAAATTATGCATTAAAGATCTGCAACATTTTATTGAAAACACAATAGTACAATAAATTCTTTGACTTTGACTTTGACTTTACCAAAAATTACGATGATTGGTATAATTATTAATTAAAGATGTGTTGCGCCGTAAAGGCCTTATAGGTATTATAGGCCAACAAACTATCTCATGTATATAATTTAATGTTAAATGTTGAAATTTACACATTGACACGACCTTTTATACATTGTTAATATAAGTAATCTATTTATATTCGTTTAGGTGACAAGAAAAATGGAAATACCACAGAGTAAGAAAGTCAAGTTTTATATTATCACATTTCTTGATGAGCCGTATGAGAGCATAGATAAATACATAATCATACCATTAAAGTGGATATATCGCTTCAAATTCATTGAAGATAAAGAAACAATTAGAGTCGCCGTGTTCTACCCAAAAACAGACCGAAACACTATTTTAACTAATTATCGAGTCAAGCATAAAGAGAAACGTCATAAAAACTGGAAAATGTATATGGCAGATATAATACATAAGTCAGGTAATTTATTCGCATTCTATGTTGTTTGATGTTGTAAAACACACGAAAATAATAACAATCATTTATTTTTAGCGACGTATGAAGATGCGAAATCCTGGATCAACAACAAAAAGAATGAAAATAGCTCTGATACAGTAGCCACTTTAAAAGGTATAAATATAAACTATGTCAATAATTTCTGGTGGTATGTCTATAATTCTGTAAAATATGTATTTTATTAACTCATATTTTCTTGTCAGGTATTCTATTGGAATCTGCGGTTAGTAAGAAAACTCAAGATGGTTTGAAAACAGAAAAAACACTACTAAAACCAAGTTCAATTCGTCAGCCAAATCGAATCGAGCAACCAATAATACAATTAGAGAGATTAGAACTAGAAGGTATTGAAGACGAAGATACTGATACCGAAATTTATGATTTAGATGGCACGATCGAAATGACTGATAACCTATACCAAGAGGAACCGGCGATAAGTATGTCCAATGAATTGAATAAATCTCTTGCAATCAACAATGAAAATAGTTCTAAAAATTGCACAAGAAATACATTTTATCCAAAAATTTTATCAATTGAATCACTCAATGTAGAAAAATCAACTGCAACTAACAGTACATCAAATGATTACAAACGTTTGTGCCAAGTTTCAAAACCGAATTCTCACCCTAAATCTGTGATTTTACCTGCTCCTCATCGAGATGTGCAAAAAGTAAGCGACAATGTTCCGAATAAATTCAGTGCTATTAATGCCAAGCCTCAACCAGATAATATCTTGCATGACCAAATAAAAAATACATCTGAGCAGAATCATGAATATCCGCTTCTATTTTTCCCCGCGAGTACGAGTTATCAGTATAATAATCAACCCCAAGGAGCTGATGTTAGAAACTTTACTCAAACTGTTACCAGTCAAAAACGGCAATATCAAGAATCAATAGCAAACGCGCCTACTTCTACTCATCGCATACCTAACTCACTCATATTGTAAATCGCCCCGTAGCGAAAAGACCTCGTTTTGATATCAATGTACAACACATATACAATATTCAAGAGTTAAATAATACAACCGTTCAAAAGTCATTACCTGATCAAAATAGCACAGAAAATACTTTGCTAGTTAACACTACTCAAAATAACATTGAACGTTATTTCCCAAACATGGATCGGCCAGCTTCTAATATAATGCTAACATCAGCAGCAAAAACTCTCGCGAATTTAGCTCAGCAATCTCGTTTGATTGAACACTCACAAAAGCAGAACCACAGTTCTTCTAAAGTCCGTCCTGATGAAATGTATCGTATGCAGCATAATAAACTGTATCATGATATTTTCAAGCAACCTCACGCGGTACAGAAAGATGAACTTCGTCCACCTGCTGCGGTAACATCTCATTATAATGAAGTTCACAGAAATGTGGACGCATCCACAGATAGAGTTACTGACAATATAGTTGATAATAGACATTTTCAAACACGTTTTGCTGTTAAAAACAATTTGGTAAAAAAATCTAAGAATGTACAAAATAATATCCAAGGAAAAGTACAAATAAAATCAACTTTAGCTGCAGAACAAGAAATGTTAGATGCATTTAGTGCACTTTTTGTTGAAATGGCTTCTAATTTGAATTACGCAGCTAACATTATGTACAATAACACCCTTCAAACTTCAATATCTCAAATAAATGAAACAAATGAATTCTTGCAAAAAAAGATTGATTCAATCAAGTCAATTGAAAAATTTATTCAGTTTTCCGAAAAGAACAAGTCTACCAATGTCCGAGAAAATATTTCAATGGATATTTCTGACGAAGATAAATTATCAAACAATAAGACTAATAATAAATATGTCGATGATTGCGGTGCTGTACGTAAAAATCGGGAACATACTGGACGTAGGTTAATTCTGCCACCAGAATATGATCCAAATGATTAAAAATGGACGTTAAAGTATCGAGAAAAAGAACCTGGTCTTGTCGAACTCGTACCGGGATCTGGAATCTATGTTAACAAATTAAGGCTAAAGGAAATTTTACGTAGACTTAGTTCCATCAGAGAAAAGTGGGGTAAAATGGTTACAAAAAGCTAACTGTAGCTAACAATCATTTATTTTTAGCGACGTATGAAGATGCGAAATCCTGGATCAAAAACAAAAAGAATGAAAATAGCTCTGATACAGTAGCCACTTTAAAGGGTGTAAATATAAACTATGTCAAATTTTCTGGTGGTATGTCTATAATTCTGTAAAATATGTATTTTTTTTAACTCATATTTTCTTTTCAGGTATTCCATTGGAATCTGCGGTTGGTAAGAAAACTCAAGATGGTTTGAAAACAGAAAAAACACAAATAAAACCAAGTTCAATTCGTCAGCCAAATCGAATCGAGCAACCAATAATACAATTAGAGAGATTAGAACTAGAAGGTATTGAAGACGAAGATACTGATACCGAAATTTATGATTTAGATGGCACGATCGAAATAACTGATAACCTATACCAAGAGGAACCGGCGATAAGTATGTCCAATGGATTGACTAAATCTCCTGCAATCAACAATGAAAATAGTTCTGAAAATTGCACAAGAAATACATTTTATCCAAAAATTTTATCAATTGAATCACTCAATGTAGAAAAATCAACTGCAACTAACAGTACATCAAATGATTACAAACGTTTGTGCCAAGTTTCAAAACCGAATTCTCACCCTAAATCTGTGATTTTACCTGCTCCTCATCGAGATGTGCAAAAAGTAAGCGACAATGTTCCGAATAAATTCAGTGCTATTAATGCCAAGCCTCAACCAGATAATATCTTGCATGACCAAATAAAAAATATATCTGAGCAGAATCATGAATATCCGCTTCTATTTTTCCCCGCGAGTACGAGTTATCAGCATAATAATCAACCCCAAGGAGCTGATGTTAGAAACTTTACTCAAATTGTTACCAGTCAAAAACGGCAATATCAAGAACCAATAGCAAACGCGCCTACTTCTACTCATTGCATACCTAATAGCATAACTACGAGTATACCTGCTCAAGCACCTCTCACTAAATGTAATAATCTTACACCTACTCATATTGTAAATCGCCCCGTAGCGAAAAAACCTCGTCTTGATATCAATGTGCAACACGTATACAATATTCAAGAGTTAATTAATACAACCGTCCAAAAGTCATTACCTGATCAAAATAGCACAGAAAATACTTTGCTAGTTAACACTACTCAAAATAACATTGAACGTTATTTCCCAAACATGGATCGGCCAGCTTCTAATATAATGCAAACATCAGCAGCAAAAACTCTCGCGAATTTAGCTCAGCAATCTCGTTTGATTGAACACTCACAAAAGCAGAACCACAGTTCTTCTAAAGTCCGTCCTGATGAAATGTATCGTATGCAGCATAATAAACTGTATCATGATATTTTCAAGCAACCTCACGCGGTACAGAAAGATGAACTTCGTCCACCTGCTGCGGTAACATCTCATTATAATGAAGTTCACAGAAATGTGGACGTATCCACAGATAGAGTTACTGACAATATAGTTGATAATAGACATTTTCAAACACGTTTTGCTGTTAAAAACAATTTGGTAAAAAAATCTAAGAATGTACAAAATAATATCCAAGGAAAAGTACAAATAAAATCAACTTTAGCTGCAGAACAAGAAATGTTAGATGCATTTAGTGCACTTTTTGTTGAAATGGCTTCTAATTTGAATTACGCGGCTAACGTTATGTACAATAACACCCTTCAAACTTCAATATCTCAAATAAATGAAACAAATGAATTCTTGCAAAAAAAGATTGATTCAATCAAGTCAATTGAAAAATTTATTCAGTTTTCCGAAAAGACGAAGTCTACAAATGTCCGAGAAAATATTTCAATGGATATTTCTGACGAAGATAAATCATCAAACAATAAGAATAATAATAAATCTGTCGATGATTGCGGTGCTGTACGTAACAATCAGGAACATTCTCGACGTAGGTTAATTCTGCCACCAGAATATGATCCAAATGATTCAAAATGGATGTTTAAGTATCGAGGAAATGAACCTGGTCTTGTCGAACTCGTACCGGGATCTGGAATCTATGTTAACAAATTAAGGCTAAAGGAAATTTTACGTACTTCCACTGACCGTAAATCGTTGACATTACTGTTGCTGACAGAAATTTTCTCTAGAAACGCGTTGAGTGTTTGTTCGCTAACAGGGGCTAAAGCGAAGGCATTCGGTTCACAGATTGAATATATAAGGCCGGGATTAGATGAGCATGCAAAACATACCATGTTGCATTTTGTTGAACAATATGCGGCGAAACGTTCGTCACAGAAGAATTGGAAAGATCCTGGTTATCCAGCCATTACGAGCGCTTTGCGGGGTAAACTTAATTCTACCAGAGAAAAGTGGGGTAAAATGGTTACAAAAAGCTAACTGATTACATATTTTTGATTACTTTTTAATGTTTTTCGTACTTTCTGCATTTGTCATAGATCCTGCTTGTACCACTAATGAAACTCAAATAAATAAGACTGTGTAAATATACAACAGAATGTTCTAGTAAGTATAACTTATTACTTAGTCATTATTTTAATATTAAAACTTTCGTGAGACATTTTATCAATATATTAACTAAACGGTTTTCACTCACGTGTAAATCGCGTAAGTTGTTTACGCGTTTCGGATGTTATGACATCCATCTTCAGAGCGTATGTTCTGGGACCGCGGCAGCACGCAGACAACAAACAACTTACGCGATTTACACGTGAGTGAAAACCGTTTAGTTAATATATTAGTCATTATTGTTTTCATAAATATATTTTAGTTTCCTATTAATAAACTTTAATGTGTATGTACTTTTAACTCATTGATATTTAGATAATAAACTTATAGCACTTTATGCATTTATAGAAAGTTACTCAATTGTGTTTATTTTTATAAGCTTGTCTAAAAATGTGTTGTTTATAATCAATTTTATAGATTTTTAATAACACTTGACATATGTTTTATATTCATTTACCATATTTAAGTTCGGGTTACGATTTTATGAGTATGTACAACGAACGAATCGCTTATATTTAGAAATGTTAATATACATACTATACTTACATTAAGTTTTTGATGTTCTTTTAATAAAATTAAAACCTTTTATACTAAATTATGTTAAAATAAGAGTTATTTAGTTCCGCCTTCGTTATCGAATTACTTAATAAGAAAGACTAGAAAAAATGTCCGTCAAAAGAGTTAGTAGTTGAAGCTAAAATCATATTGTTAGCCTTAGTTAGTTCAAGCCTTAAATTTTCTTACTTGCTCGATATCTGTAACTAAAATTATAACTAATATCCCGCTCAGTTCAGATTACACTATTATACTATAACTTAATATTGAAGAACTAATATTGTTAAAAAATATTATAGGTTTCTTAACGATAACGATGTTAGGTATAATATTACGACATGACTTACAAATGAATTACCTGGTAAGTATCAAAATAAAAGAAAAGAAAATATGTTTGTTTATTGTAACTATAAGATGCTATTTGAATAAAATAATTAGAAAGTTCAATGCTTATTTTTTTGAAGAAATGGAAACGTCATTCATTATTGAAACAATAGTACTAAGATATATTTTAATTTCAATAGTTGACACTGTGGAAGAACCCTGGATACTGCAACACAGGGAATCCTAAAGCAGTAGACAGGACCCCAATTTTAATTTGAGCTTAATTAATTTAGATACTTTTATATAATGTACAAATGATAACCTGTTTTAGGGGAAATAAATAATTTTTATCTTTTATATATAGTATTTCTGGTTCTCCCGGTACAACTGATCAGTCAGTTGTAATCCAATTATATAATAGTATAATGAACTCAAGTTATAATTAATATCAATACTGTAGCGTAGTTACACCATATAGTATATCTGTATCAACTGTATCAACTTTCAACGATATATTCTTTGCGGGTTGATACAGAGACTAATAACAGAGACAGAATAATGAACATTTTACTGTCAGGATAGGGTTTTAACATTAAAACCCTATCCTGACAGTAAAATATTTACATACATATGTAACGATCAAAATATTTGTTTTAAGAGCAAAACAAATTTACATACTAGACAGATGGGGAGCCGAGCTCGTAAATAGAGCTATGGTTGAGTTAAAGATCAATATTCAGTAGGTACTAAGTCAGCTGCTGTATGAAGATATATCAATGGTAAGCTGGTAAGTCATGCTTCACACTATTACGCTAGTAAAAAGATTCTCAGAGTGTATGTTGGTTCTTTATTCTCGCACCAGTGGTTTAATTATTTTTAAAGCAGATTACGCAAATAACACTGTAAGCGACCGACACAGATAAAACAAATGTCTATTGCAAATCAACCTTATCAACCGGCAGTTGATTATGTATATAAATTGTTAATCTAATGCTGTAAGAAGCTATTGCCTAGATGAAAAATGAGACGAAAAGAGAATGCCTGATTTACCGCTGATAAACATGAAAACAGAATAATTTAGACCATTTCTCATGCCAAAATTTGTATGGTTAGTACGTATGTGTCGAGGAGCTGTAAAAGTATAATAGTGCCCGATTTGTGTGTCTATGTGTTCGGTTCGGATAATGAAATCATATTTAAAAATAAATAGGTGCATTTGTGTGTACCAAAGTTTCATCAGCCGTGGTCCTGTCTCTCTCGCACGCGCTCCTTTCTTGTCGTGTATCAGGCGACGCCGGGCTGGCGGCGGCGGCGCTCGGCGCCAGTTCGTATCAACCCCGCTTTATGAGCTACACTCTATCAACCGTGTCGTACCAGCTAAGTAGATAAAAATTTTCCGCACAAAACAGGAAGATAACAAAATTTATTCACAAAGCTTGTGTTCTATGCTGCATAGTTATGTCAGCCCAGCCTAACAATCATAATATTAAGGTGAGATTAGTTTACGATTCTAGATTCTAGTATTTAGGTATATTGAGGCCTTCAGGGTGAATTTTAGTATCCAAATCGCGCGAGCGGAGTCAACGACTGACCTCGTCTGGTATTAATGCAGCGCGCGTTCAACACTCATCTTTATTTATATCTTATACTTTTATTTTTTTAGATGAAACTGGATGGTGGATTTCAGTATGGGGTAATACAGTTCTTGCAGCGTCCGAGTCCTCGTATTCCCCCTTACGTATGTGTTCCTCATTCCTGGATCCTGGTTCGTCATGCGTCTGTTACGACGGACACTACGAGAGCGGCCAGTATTGTCTCGTTCCCAGACAATGAAGATGTGTCAGCCATCGAAAGACGAATATTGCAAAATGAGAAAGCTTCGGACAGATGGAAGCTATACTCGGCAATAGTTATTTATGAATCACGTAAGTAAAATGACTCATTAACATGTATCACAATAGAATGTATATTTTTATCGCAGATACAATTAAGTGCTGCGCAAATTTATATCTAACTCAACTACCTATAGTATTTTTTTGTTAGTGTTTGAGTATCATCACAATAATATTACGAAGACGCAAGTATGTACATAAATGTGCCAGTGTGACTGTTTGTATTGTGTGTGTAAGCTCAGACGGCTGAATTATTTGAACGCATACATTACATACATTAGTATTTTATAAGTATGTTCGGTTACATAGAGTAAATACTCATTAATCTCATTATCCTAAAATAATGAGGCTACACCACTAGTTTTGATTTTTTTTTTTAGGAGAAATGAAAGGACTAATATTAAAAATAAGACTGGCCTATTCAACAGACTACTATTAAAAACTTTGTAATTTAATTGGATAAAAATAAATCGTTAGGCACTTACTTATAAACAAAATATCTAGTTTTTTTTCGTGGGATAGGTTTCCGTTTGACTGTAGCGTGCCTGACGTTAAGCATTGCTGCAGCCTAGGGTTATCATTATCATCACACAGTTATCATTCTAATTAAATTAATAAATAAATATCTACCTCACTATGATATATAAGGTCACATTATAAACAAGTATTGCGAAACGCCTGAATAAAATTGAAAGGCAAACAATATTGATATGTATATCTAGTTCGTCAGATACAGTCAGTAAATATATTTTATATACAATGTCAAAGAGAACGTGAAAAAATATTGTTACAGATACTTTTGAAGATGCCAGTAAATATATGATGAGGATGGCGAAAGCTGACATTGCCCAGGAAAAATCAGTCATAAATAACGGTGAGTTCATAATTAAATAATATAGCCCACAAATAGGTAGGTAGTATGCAATAAAACATGATGTTGTGATGGCATACATAATTATCTTAGTTTGGCAAAAACGAAATGTGTTTGATAACATATAAATAGGTATATGTACTCATCCAGATATGATATTGTGCTTCTACGTACCTAATACTTACAAACGTATTTATATGATTTTCAGATGTTCACCCTATGGCCACGCCATCCACATCAACGAGCGTTCCCGCCCTGGAACACAATAAACTAACACACCCGCTGAACACGACAAACATGAACAAAAGCAAACAACATAAAGAAAAAACAGTGATGAATGTTTCGAATCCAACCAAGGCTGCTCAAGTAACGAATTTTATGCCACCAATTTCAGTAAAACCACTGAACTTGGAGATAGCTAAGTCTGTTGCAGGTGAAACAGGGATGATATCTCGACGTAATAGTATCCAGACGTTCCAGAACTCCAATGATTCTCTGCGATACGGGCATAATTTCCAAAGGCCAATGACAAATCATGATATTGGAATACCAAGAATCGATCCGAACGAACCTGCGATACGAGTTGAACATGGGTCTCAACATGTTGCTGAGAACCAACAGGACGCTTCCCAAGTCCCGTTAATATTAAGGCAGCTGCTACTTGATAACGTCGAACCAGTATCTTTTTCAAGAGAATATGTGGCTCTTCTTCAAAGAATTAATAACGTTCACAGCAAGCAAACCCCTCCTGCAAATCTATCCGTAAGTCAGAAGCAAGGTTCAGATATGAAGCCAGTTGCCTCTATTACTATTGAAAACACTGACAGCGTAGCTGCACAACCAAGAATGGTAATAAACTCTTTTCCTAACTACCAAAACGTGTCCCATATAGCTACGGGACCACCTAGCAACAACAATAGTCAGAATTTAATCAACGTGGCTTCTTGTTCATATTCAGCAAATCAATCAAACGTGGCAGTCGAAAGCCCAATGGAAGTTGAGAAAGAAGAAAATACATTCCGAGAAAGTAACACTGAAGCAACCGCTAGCATAAACACTGAGCCGCAAGAAAATCATGCGTTTGATTCTATGCTGAACATTTGGATAAATAACGCAGCTGATCTATTTCAAGTTATGCATACTGGTATATCTCAATCACGCGTGATTACTAGTGACTTTGAAAAGGCTCTAGAAAGAACAAACGGACAGTTTGAATATTTTGCCAATTTATTCAATGATCTAAGGAAATTAACAAAACGAAACACCGATGAAAATACCGAAGAAACTATAAAAAATACTGTTCAAGAAAACTTGGTTAATGACAGTGATATGAGGGAAACCACAGAATCTACAAAAAGTGCTGATTTAAGTGATTACAACTGCGGTTCCGATGAATCGGAAATTTATGAAGTTGACGTTGATAATAAAAATGACAAGGCGGACGGTAACTTTCGTTCTTTCACCTTACCACCTGAATACGACCCAGATGACACAAGATGGACGCTGAAATACCAGCAAGCTGATCCGGAACGTGGAATCGTAGAACTTATGCCTGGAAGGAATGTGTACATTAACGAAATAAAATTGGCACACTGTAAACGCGAGTCTCATGAATGTAAGAAGTTGGGTCGGAAGTTGTTAGAAGAAATATTCAGTCTTAGTGCTTTAAGTGTTTGCTCCCTCACAGGTGCCCGAGCCAATGCATTTACAAAAAACGATGAAGACGTAAGACCCGGGCTAGATGAGCAAGGACGACTAGCCATATTAGATTATGTTGCGAATTACAGCAAACAAAAGAGATGGTGTGATATTGATGTAAGAAGCATTGAAAGTAGCCTACGCAGCAGACTTCAAGAAATAAGATATAAGCACAGTAAAACAGATGCAAAATAAAATGTATACTTAGATTTTATTTTTATTGGAATAATGTTTCTCGTACTTATAAGTTTGAATAAGAGCTTCGAATGAACCTATGTTGTAAGCAGTACAAAATAATTATAAGCAATTAATAATGCCTTCCCAGTGGTGGTACTTGTTAATAATTTTGTAAGTTATGTTTTAGTTTTCTTATTTTGTTAAGATTTAATTTGGTATGTATATATTATTGACTAGTGGACGCCCACGGCTTCGGTCGCATTATGTCGGTCCAGGACCTCATATGTGCTTACCAGCCGCATTTAAATCTTTTTACGTCAAAGACTGCCTTTTTATGACAAAAAGCTGGGACTAAACTCAAAGTGACATCCGACTCATGGAAGCGCTATAAAGGTATGCCACTTTGTGGTCACCCCTCCAAGATATGACCGCATCGACACGGGCTTTACACTAGTAATTAACTGCGTGCAAATGCCTCCGCTAGCTGGGGTAATGGCTTCAATATGTTTATTAATTATTTAATTTTGTTACTAATAAATTCGCTTATTTGCCTGTCTAATAGTTTTACATAATGATTATTATGTTTTTGAAAATAAAGAACGTGTTTACGTCTATATCTGCATGATCATTTGTTTTATTTAACTGCACCTTGAGTTTTAATTTGTCTATGCTTTAGGCATATACATATGTAATTGTCACGCGAATAGTTTTCATCAAATTTAATTAAGGTTTACTACTCCCTAGGGAATCATATGTTTTAACATGATAATGCTTTAATTACTAACTATATAGGTACTTGCAATACGAAGTATATATGACTAGGACTAGACTTAAGCTCGCGGTGTTACTTGCGTTAGTCCAGGATCAAGATTTCGTGTTAATCTTAACTGGACTGTTATCTCAGTTGATAGATAGTCTGCCTTCAGTGCCAGGGGACTCAACACAAAATCTTGTATATTTTTAAATATCTAAATATATGAAATTTAAAGGTGATTGACTGATATAGTGATCTATCAACGTACAGACCAAACCCCTGGATGGATCGGGCTGAAATTTGGCATGCAGGTAGATGCTATGACGTAGGCATCCACTAAGTTTTTTTTTTGGAAATTCCATTTTTAAAGGGGTGAATGTAAAGTCTGGTTGTTTCTATGTATTATATGTGCATAAGTATTTGCAAAAAAAAGTATATAAAGTAGTAAGATAACCGTTATCCTAGTATTCATGACACAGGCGTTTGGTTTGTATGGGGCTGGATGGCACTGTGCGGAATATCCAGGAATATTTATTGAATTTAATCTAGTCTTACCTACGTTGTCCAAAGTAAAATCAGAGCTAAGTAAATACGAGTACTTAAAATCTTTGTCTTACGATGACACTGAAAATTTACTAAACATTCCTGAGCAAAATAGATTAAATTTATTCTCAAATACACTATATCAGACGAACATCACACACACACACACACACACACACTCTCTCACATACACACTCATACATATACACATACTCACACGCGAGCATACACTCGCACACGCAAACACACACACACACGTCATACAATACAAATGTATAAAAAAAAACAATTCAATAATCTGTTGTTTTCGTATTTTTTCTTTTTTTTGTTAACATATTAGTTAATTTCCTTTTTATTTGTAGGTACACCAGCTTGTTTCTTTCTTTTAAATTATTAGGTTAATGATGTAACAGAGTAAACTAACAATAAAATGTAAGTAAGTCATCAACTCCACGCGGAGAGACCTGGTGTGCGCAATACAGTTCTGTAACTAGTGCGCATACCAGATAGATTGTATCTCACAATTATTTAAGTTTAATCAATAAATTAGTCAATTAAACCTAATGTAAAGTTCTCAAATTGTAAATAGTCAAATATTTTTTTTATTTATTTATTTACCTACTTCTCAATAAGAACTTAACTACTACTTGTATTCACACACAACGTGTAGCGCTGCCATACAGCGATGTAGCGCTGCCATACAGCGATGTAGCGCTGCCATACAGCGATGTAGCGCTGCCATACAGCGATGTAGCGCTGCCATACAGCGATGTAGCGCTGCCATCATATTATTAAGAATGTCATACGCTGAGTTTCACTAAAAGGAGGTTTTTAATTCTTCTGTATGTTTTATTTTTCAACTTTTATGTGGTGAAAAAGATAAGTCACATAAAGATATATCTTTATCGTAAGAGAGGAAAAAACATCTACTGTATTAGAAAACTGACATACAAACTTTCGGCTTTGTAATAAAAGTGTGAATTTTAGTAACCATTCAGAGGTAGGTATCAGGCCAAAGCTTTAAAAGCTGTTACAGGACAGACACGTTAAGCAAATTCCATGCTTTTTTTCTTCGAGTTAGGTTAGTTAGGTAAATAACTGGTTTGGGTATAGAGACCGGGTTGTTAAATTCGATGAAGTCATACTAATTTTAGACACTATAATATTTTGGAACTTTATAGTTTGATGGAGGAAGATAGGTATCGCTCGTGTCTTGCTTTGTACTTAGTGAGTGTGTAACAAATAATTCGAGGTTTTGCTTGTGTGTCTTATAATTATTGAAAATGGCTGAAGATTTCAGGTAAATGTTTTTAATGTATTTTTTATGTATAAATAAAAATTACTGAAAACTATACATATGTGATAAATAAAGCACCTTACTCGTAGTAACCAACCTCACAAAAACTTACAGCACGGAATACAGAGTACTACAGTGCTTACAGGTAGCTTATTAATAGTATTAATTAATTATAAAAAGATAACATCTGCATATCATTTGATAAGCAATTGCAGTAGTATAAGCCTACGTCCATGGAACAAGAGACTGTACTGGAGCCTACCTCAATGCATTTGCTATTACTCTGTTGTGACAACGTTTTACCCTTAAATTACCACGAATATTACATCCCCTTACAACACCAATAATTGTCCAATTTCAACACGCCATTATTTGTGTTGAGTCTGGTCGTTTCTATGTATAATTTGTAGTTATTTACAAAGAAGTATATAAGTATTATTCGATACCCATTACACAAACGTTTGCTTATGGGGCTAGAGTGTGGCTAGATAGCGGTGTGTACAATGTTCCGAAATATACAGGCCTGTTAGCTTAGTTGGTAGTGGCTATGCCTTCTAATCTAGGGTTGCAGGCTCGATTTCCGAATGACACAAGTAATTATGAATTTTAAAATTTATATTTACTTGTGTTGAGTACGGTATATTAAGCATGTATTTACAAAAGAAAAGTATATAAGTATTATATCCGTTATATAGCACCCACGAGTTAATAAGCGAGTGTGGCTTAGCGGTTCCAGTGTCTGATTTTCATCCAGACTAGAAGAGACTAGAGGGGCTAGATGGCACTGTGTGCAATGTGCCGGAATATTTATTTATTTATATTGTTGTCTCTAGCCACATGTCCCCAAAGGGCTACGAGCTCAACAACCAGCTACACCTGCGAGGCGGGCCGCTGCCCCGCAAGCGGCGAAGCCCTCGGCCCTGCATAGACAACATCAGGGATTTCATGTCTAATACCACGCTGCATGGCTTCCGGTATATACTGGAGGAGGACCTTAACTGGGTCGAAAGGTATTAATTTATTACATATATCATATGTATAGACTATCTACTTCAAATACTTTTATTCCAAATCCATTTTTTATTCATTCATAAACTTAATTAAAATGAATACTTTCCACAAGAAGTTCTATATAATTAGAGTTTGTCGATAGCATAGCCTCTGGATTGAAACGGACTTTTTAGTTATACATATGTAAATACTTATCCCAAACTTAAAAGTACATAATCAGCATTTCCATTTGTTAGCATCATTAAGAACTTTTAGTGCATCACCATATTACAAATTGAACACGCAAATGCTGATGCGCTTCAGGCTTCATTAAGTCGTAAAAACTTGAATTAACTCCTAAAGTCGTAACTACACAAAAATGGCCCTATAGCAGTCCAAGGGCTATGGTACCTCTACCTATACGAATTTATGAAAAAAATGTGTATTATAAAACTGCACAAATGAATAAAATGCTTTCGGATAACATTATTTAGCCGGACACTTCCTTCTTCCTAGTTGAAATAAAATATTAAATAAGTAGTTCTGGTTTAAGACAACGTATCTACCTATTATTCAGAGGACGGTTTTAGAACAAAATGTTGACCCTATAGAATAAAGCATAACAACTTATTCAATGTTTATTTAATTATTTATTTATCTGCTTATGGTATATCGTAGCTATCACTCTTACAAGTTATTTTGACAACTGCTAAACCCCAATGTGGTTGTTTTTAAACCTTTTCATTTGAAAATGAGCTAAAACAATCACGATCGGCAGGATTCGAACCTGCGTATTTCTGGCTGGCAGTTAGTAGACCGTAGCCTTAAGGTTTAGGGGTCATGTCTATCACTCTTTTTTCAGGTTATGGTGGTGTCTCATGGTGGCGTGCAGCATCCTTGTCTGTGCATTCTTCATCCGTCAAGTGTACATCAAATGGGACGAGACGCCTGTCATCGTCAGTTTCGCTGAAACATCCAATTCGGTGTGGCATGTTAGTACCTTCTTAATTTTTTGTAATTATAAAAATATTTCTTTCCAATTCAGCGAGGCAGCGCCGCCAGCATGTCAGGCAAATTGACCGCGGATTCCGATTTACGCTTAGTTTATTATTTGTAAGGTAGTTAGCTATATATGCTAGAAATTATAGTTGTTAATTTTATTGTTGTTCTGTTTTTAGTTGCTCTTAATGATTTGTTTTAAAATTGTTTTAAACTAACAATATCGTACTTCTCAATATTATGTGTGAGAATAGTCCTAGAGGGGGTAGTGGTAGCGCACCGTGAGGTCTGATGTATGGTAGTAAATAGCAACCCACATGATCGCTATAAGATCTTAAAGATTGAAATGTCAAATGTAAAAAAAATATAGGCAGGTGGTCATCTAGTAACATAAATGAGCTAGACCCACATTAATTTTGTGGTCGCATTCTCTTTATTTCGGTATCCGCGAGATTCCATGAGATGAATAAAAGTGGTTACTTGTCCTAAATTTATATTTTTTATGATATTTTGCAGATACCTTTCCCAGCAGTAACACTTTGCAGTGAAACTAAGCCCCGGCAGAGAATATTCAACTTTACTAAAGCCTCCTTCGAAAGATGGAGTAATCCGCCCACCATCAGCGCGGAAGAGTAAGCCTCTTTTTCTTATCAGTCACTGACTATAAAACACGAAAATAACTAACACTACACAGTATAAAGCAAAGTCGCTTTCCGCGCCTGTCCCTATGTATGTCCCTAAAACTACACAACGGATTTGTAGACACTGTAATCACTCTATAAAAACACTGCATGACGGATTTTGATGCATAGTGGTTCAAGAGTAAGGTTTTTATGCAATAATAATGCCGTGCAAAATCGCGGACAAAAGCAGGTAGCTTTTGTCTTTGTTTACATATACATATATGTACAACTTTTAATTGTACATATATGTAGGTACACACCCATATGTTGACCCATATATTGGTATATATTGACGCCCATTTTGAAGTGCCAGTTTTCTTATTTTCTTTTCATAATAATATTTATTGTCTATATATTTTTATATTTTCCAGTCTAAAGACATACCACGACATGCTTCTGCTGTGCAACAACGATGCAAGCGATGGTCCCGACTTCGCCAACTTGAGTTCCATAGAAACTTTACAAAGGGTAAACAATTTCATTAGGTACATAGGTATATTTATTTGCAAGAAAAAATATATAATCAATGCAGTTGTAGATGATGGTAACAAGTCTACTCTCATTCAAGCTTTTTATCTTTTTTAACTAGTTCTTCTAGTCGTATGAGATAGGCCAACTCTACTTTTTGCGGTATTAAGACTAATTCATTGTATCCATTTAAACATACATTTTGGTTTCAAAACCGTGATACAACCAATATGAATGCTTACAATAAAACTACTAACTGAGGGATATCTGGTTTAACAAAAGGTATCGTATATTTATCTGAAAATACCTACATCTTATGTGAATTGTACCTACTCGTACCTATGTAGGTACTAGTGACATTTAAAAGATATTGAACTCTTGGCTACAATTTTTTTATAGAATATTTTAACGACTTTGCTTCTACGTTTCTTTGTTGTACGCAATTAATCAGCCAAACATGAATCTATTTTAATTACATATACCATAAACGAATTGAGTTTAATTCGTCTATGCATAAATAAACATACATTTGTTGAAATTAAAGCTGTAAAGCCTAAATGATTGTACGCACTAAACCGCCACAAAATTTCAACCGCGGCGGTTGAATGGAGTGACGCGGCCCGCTTCGCGGCTAGCCGCCATCTTGTGTATACGCACTGGCGGTTAGTTTGCGGCGAGCCGCCGGTGAAGTATGCACGTGTTTTCAGTTGCGCAGCCATGAACTTCGACACAGAGAAATTCATTGTTGAAATTCAACAACGAGAAGCTATTTGGAATTGTGAAGGAGCAGTTTATAAGAATAGAGATTTAAAACGGAAACAATGGGAAGAATTAGTAGATATTTTTGGAAAAGAGGAGATGACAACAGAGACAACAATAAAAATAAATAACACAAGCTATCTCGACGGCGTCCATTTTGTTTATGAGCCACGCGCCTTCGAGCGGTCCAACCGCTTAACGCGGTTTCATCGCGGCTGACCGCTATGGCGGCTAACCGCGAAGAAACCGCGTTAAGCGTTTGGACCGCTCGAGTCTAACCGCCTAGCGGCCAACCGCTAGTGCGTAAGGTCCCTTACAGTACCTAAACATCGAGCATGCAGCGCGTAGCCATGTCTTTCGATATTATTGTAAGAATAATTAGCGTGCTATGTTATTGTGGGTAGTGCAAACATTTGGGTTTATGTTAGCTTATTATAAATTACTAGTGGATGCCATCGGTTTCGCTCAGATTATTTCAGAACAAAAAGAAGCCTATGATACTCTTAAGATCTCATACTAACTACATACCTACCAAAAAATCATGATGATCCGATCAGATTAACAAACAGATAAACAGACAAAATTTCTAGAAATGGTTGGAACGTGTTCTGCTATCAATATACATAAAAAGTTTGGACTTTCGACCCTCTGCAGCTTTATTATATGTAAATATATGGTACACATTAAGTTGTAATGTGTAGGTAATTTTAGGGAGGTGTGGAACTATTTAGTTCAAGATGTCATAAGACATACGGGCGACACACACCATAACGTGTTAGAGGGGCTTCGGCGAGTTCCCTCCGGAGTACCCGAAGCTCTTCTTCACACGACAATGAGGCCACCGGGGGGGTTTAAGTGGGTAAAAATGCTACATAACTCGACTGCACCCCATTGTGGTCGGGTATCTTTCTGAAGATTTCCTCCTCATCAACAAAAAAAAAAGGTAATTTTATTAACTAATAATATATTTTTCTCGTCCAGCTAGCGCCACCTCGCGAGGAGTTGTTCAAGGAGTGTCTCTGGGAGAACCTGACGTGCAGCCAGATGTTCTACCACACGCTGACCAAGGACGGATACTGCTTCACCTTCAACATGCTGTCTGACGAGGAGATGTTTAGGATGGAGAAGTAAGATTGTTTAATAATGATGTCATTTATTTGTACAAAACTTACAAATTAAGATACATCATTTACCTAGGTATATGTATTACTAGTGGGTGCTCGCGGCTTCGCTCGCATTAAGAAGTAAAACTTGACGCCCTGTTTCACCCCTTAAAGTGGCATTTCCAAAAATCCTTTCTTAGCGGATGCCTACGCCATAACATTTACCTTTCTTCCAAATTTCAGCCCAATCCGTCCAGTAGTTTGGGCTGTGCGTTGATAGATCCCTATATCAGTCAGTCAGTCACCTTTGAGTTTTATATATTTAGATTTAGAACATAACTTTAATTCATAAATGATGTGCACTCTCCCACTCTAGGTTTCCCGTGTCGCAGAAAATATACTCATCTATCGGATTTATATAAATCTCTGTAATCGTGGTAACTACCACATTTTATTGATACGCAGGCGTCGAAACAGTGTGAACTATAAGTTAAATGTAAAGTACTCTTAAACCAGCTGTTGTGTCTAGCAAAAGTGACTTACAACTCTCTGCAAACGGCTAACAACAAAGTATATTTAATTTCATAAATATCGCGTTCAGTTAAATTATTAATTAATTATTAATTGGTATCATTAACAGACTGCATTAGCAGTCATAGTCATAGTGCATTAGTATTAACTAAAATAACTAAATTTAAATGTTAACTTTGATACTTTTTAGATTATGGATAAAGCCTAACTAGCACATCTATTGTAAATTCACCTGGGGGACGGTTCTCCTGAGACACAAGCATTCTTGCTTAGTTCAGAAGTACCGGTTCTATTTATCGCACAAATAAAATATACTTTACACATATTTTATAAGATTATATTACAGGCTACAACTATTGTATATTTTAAAATGTTATTTGTGTCAATAAATGATTTTATTATATTTATTATATTATTATATTAAATTTCAAATCCGAAATAATTCCATTGACGAATGAGCGAAATCAAGCGTTTGAATTTTTGTGGCGCTTTAACTAAGTATATACGTAATCGATACACCTAGGTACTTTGAAATATTTTATTGGTAGTGTCTAAGTATTTAATGCTTTTGTTATATTTTAGCATGCACAAGGACTATTTCCATGTAGCGGGCCGGAATCGCAGTGCTTGGACTTTAGGTCATGGCTACCCGACTAATGCTACAATCAAAACTTATCCTCTGCGAGGACCCGTAAGTTCAGATACATATCTTTCTCTATGATTGAAGCATATTCTTACTGCTTAATTTAATCAACAGGCGAAACTACTTTTTATCGTTAATAGCGATACTTACTTGTATGTCTTATTTTTACGTTACAGAGTTATGGAGGCGTTGAATTTGAAGTGATTTTGCTCACAGATATAAGAGATTTGGACCAAGTCTGCCGAGGACCTGTGCAAGGATTTAAGGTATAGATACTTATATTACTTTTAACATATTCTATGTGATAAATGGATCATCGTAATTTATGACATGGACGTAGTAAAGAAGTAGTAAGTTTAACCATATTGATAATATGCTAGCGATTACTTTCGCTAGGTGAGCTTGACGCTTATAAGAATATGACATATGTACATAGGTATGACTAGGTATGTATCGGAGAAATCCTGGAATATACATATTATTTTTCAGATTTGGCTCCACAATCCAGCTGAGCTGCCCAACATGGGTCAGAATTTCTTCCGTCTTCCAATCAAGTTCCAGTCGGCAGCCGCCATCACGCCTCGAGTCATGGACACCTCGGAGGGGTTGAGGCATTACCCACCTAATAAGTACGTATACACTATTAATAAAAACATATTTTAAGTAGAACTTATTTGTTAAAAGGTCCCTTTTTTCTGGAAAGTTTTCGAATTCATTAAGGTTCAATTATTTATCTCACATATTTTTTAAAACTTGATAGGTACTTAGCCTCATGCGAGTTTTACAAGAAATAGAAATTACTTGCGACGTCCTGCAGTTAAGCTGCAGTTCTTCGGGTTATAAAATAACCTAATTTATCCAGGGTTTAATTTATCTCCTTATAAATGATAATGAGATGGATGGGATGATGTGCTTCCTGTTTCTTATTATGTATTAAATTTAAATGAAATCGAACCTAAGAAAATGGACGGTGTACTGAATTTTTTGTAAATATTTGTTTTTCCTAAGTATTTCTAAGTATTTCAGGACAGATATGCATTCAATTTAAATTAAATCAAACCTAAGAAAACGGACGGTGTGCTGAATTTTTTAAGCTGAATGAATTGTTTAAGTTATTTTTGTACATATGTATGTAAGTATATACTTGTAGAATACACACATGTATGTAAATGTTAGTTAGTTATTATAAATAAGCAAAGTATCTAAAAAAACCAATATTAATTTACCTTCTCGACTGCACCTATAAATTGTTATTACAGACGCCAATGCTACTTCCCCGAGGAGCGCTACCTGCGTTTCTTCCGCACGTACACGCAGAGGAACTGCGAGCTGGAGTGCTCCTCTAACCACACCGCCGCCCGGTGCGGCTGCGTGCCCCTCTATATGCCACGTGAGGATAATCTTATACATTCTAATAGGTCTAATATTGTAAGAAAAAGCTTACCGCGGCGAGAAATACTGCAACACAAGGTCCCTGTGACACTTAGTGCAGATCTCAGTTCACCTCACCAACGTACCTTTATAACTTATTTACATTATATTTTAGTGATTTTAGTGGTACACTTTGCAATACATAAATAAGAGATTTTATTTAAAAAAAAAACATACATCATCATCATTAGCCCGCTATCGCCCACTGCTGAGCATAAGCCTCTCTTCTTGTACGCCACTCGTCCCGGTCCTGTGCAGATTGAATCCAGGTGCTCCTAATCGCATTAAATTGTACGTCCCGGCTGTTTGTCTACAACGGCAGTCGTTAAGCCATGTCAGAAGCCCTTAAGGCGGCTTGATAAACTCTAGACACCAGAGCTGTCCACTCTCATAAATTTGATAAGAAGAAGATCGTATTAAGTAACTAATAAATTTACACTCTAGCTTTTTTTAAAGGTTTCCATAAATGTGCTTTCTTCGCCGCATTGTCAATTTTTTTTAATACAGTAAAAAGTTTAACGTGTCACAATATTTTGCTCCGTTTTTGTGATACAAATCATAATACACATTATAAGTCTTAGAAAAAAAAATGAATTTTCTATTTTACAGATGGTCCGGAAACAAAAGTATGCGGTGGTGGAAAAAAGAAATGCATTCGAAAAGCTTTAGGTAAGGTTTTATAATGATAAACAACCTTAATTCACTTGGCTTAAATTCTTAGATCATTAATTGTCTTTTATATACTTAATGTAATAATAATGAAGTGTGCAATTTAATGAAATATCAAATGTGTAGATGAATAAAGGCTTTTTTATTTTATTTTATTTATTTTATTATATACTTAATAGCAAATTAAGATAATAGAGCTACAAATGTTTTAAAACGAAAGTAGATCATGTAAGTTTCGACCATGAAATATGCATTAATTATAATTATAAAACTATATTTACAATAATAAAATATAAAAACAAGGGAAGAAAAACTAAACATACTACTTCTAACTACTACAAAAAAGGGGTACTTAGAAACTTTAGAAAAGTCTAAAGATAATCTAAGTGCTCCAGCCCACTACCAGAGGGCAGCGTGCCCAGCATACTGGCCGCATTACCACGCTGGATGGCAATGCTGATACGTTGAGCCAGAAAAAGGCAAATTATTAATTATTTATTGTAATTATTGTCTTTTTAGAGGAATTATCCTTATCGAAGTCATCATTGAAGCGAGATCCAGACGAGGCTGTGCAGGAGTCGGTCCAAGAGTGCGATTGTTTGCAGGCGTGTACGGAACTCAAGTACGATGCTGAAGTATCGCAGGCAGTTTACGATCTTACCACGTATAGGAGGAACCCTAATCCGGATATAGCTAATGGATCGTATGTTTTTCAAATAATTATTGTCATATCAATCCTCTTTTCATGATATTTATTTTTTTCTTGCCTCAAACGAATGTTTGATTACAATAGAATTTGCCAGATTGAAACATTTTTCTGTTAGTCAGAGAGGGAATGTTAGTATGGCTGAGATATACAAATATCAGCAGATAGTTAAAATATTGCTGTGATAAAGACGCAATGAAATGTTTGCCAACAATAATATTTCTCAACTTTACATGCACACTAGAACTGAGGATGATACTAGGTGACGTAACTACTGATATCTAAAATTATATATCTAGATATACACACACACACACACACACACACTTATAACCACATAAATCTTTTTTTCTTATACTTAGCTAGGTATATATACCATTCACACACATTTTTTTTCTTATAGCTATTTAATCTGTTTAAGTGATGACGGATAAAAGTTTTAGGGGTGGCTTATGCTGATTACATACATAATTACTTTTGCTCCACGATATTTGTGAATTCCGTTTAAAAGCGCATTTCGTAGATTCCAGCTTTTGTAGTTTAAGCTTTAAAGTTTTGCGTAAGACACTTCACCCAGTATAACAATATAATTGTTCTAAAAATAATAAAAATAGAACTAGGATACCTCTGCTCTCATGTTTTTTGGTTTCTTGAATCCTTGGCCTAAACTAACCAAACGTGTTTCCACAGCCGGCTCCCATCAGGCCTGGTGGTATACTTCGCCGAGGAGTTGTTCACGTCACTGCGAAGGTCGGAGCTGTACGGAGGGACTGACTTCCTCGCCAACTGCGGAGGCATCATGGGGCTGTTCATGGGATTCTCCTTCCTGAGCCTCATTGAGATCGTCTACTATTTCACTATGAGGTAAACAAACTAAACAATTTGCAAATTTTAAAAAATGTGAGCTTGACATTTAGAATGTATTTATGTGTTCTATCTTTCAATGTAAGTATGTATACCTAACAGAATAAGTCTTTATAAAAATAAATCTGAAAAAATAGTTTATGTTTCCTTTACGTGTTTCTAAGTAAATGATTTATTTTAAATCATTGTATTTTTGTTCTTACAGACTGTGGTGTCGAATACGCAGATCATCTACGGTGGTAGCAGAATCTTAGCAAAATATATTTTATTAGTGTAAATTCCTGTCAAAATCTCAATAAAATAACTTTTTGTGGAGGATGTTTGTTTTATTTCATCTTAAACTAGTGTCGTAATAATGTTAATACAGTAAAGTGATTACCTACTTTATAGGAGTAATCTCATTTTCACTCGTTTTCAAAAATATCTCATCTTAAAGTAGAGAGTTGTAAGTATTAAAAATAAGCGACAGATTAACTAACCAAAAATTTATTTATGTCTATAAATCACAGAAATCTAAATAAAGTACCGGTTTATTTAGATTTCTGTGCTATAAATAATAGGTACCTACCCCTTACACAAGAATTTGATCGTCTCTATGTACCTATAATAAGTATATATTTACAAAATTAAGTATATAAATATTATATCCGTTATTTAGAATCCACGAAACAAGCGTTTGCTTAGTGTGGGGCTAGATGGCGCTGTGTGTAATGTCCCGGGATATTCATATTTGTATAGAACCAAAAGATCTCTATATCTGGCTCACAGGCGGTGCTACAAACTAAATGTACAATTAAGCTAAATATTCATACGTCCATACAACAAATTCATACGACAAAAGCCAAAAGCGTAAACTAGTCTCAAGCTTCTCAATTCAATAACAAATGTGGATTGAAACTGTGCTGGCGTCGAACAAAAACAAAATCAAATACGAATCTATAAAGTTGCGTGACCGGTCTACTAACAAGCCGGTTGCTAGAGCCGTACCTCTACGCGCGAGATTAATTGGAACTAAAATGTATAAAAACAGTTATGCCATCATATGAAGAAGTGCTGCCACCAAGCAAGCGCAAAGTTGTCTTACAAGTATTGTGATACGGCGCCGCGCCTCCATTCGGCGATATGGCGCTACGCTCTCCACTCCTGCGCAACGGTAAGTTACAAAAATACTTGTGTTTTTCATTTAATTCTAAATAAGTTGGCAGTGGCTTTAAACATACGAGTACAATTGTTCAGTGATTTTTGAACAAGGCAAAATATATTCTTATTAACAGCCCAAATTTCTGGTTGAATTGTTTTTATTATATTATAAAAGGTGATAAAGTGCGCGAACGCCGGTCGTCCTTGTGGTTTTATGGAAGAACGTAGTCGTTTTAGTCATGTTTGTAATGAGACGACTATGTTTCAAGACAAATTTGATTTTGTATGAATGTCGCAGTTGCTAGGCTATTGAATAGTGAACGAAAAGTTCCGAACGTGTTTAGAATTAAATCAATATTCTCAATTGTTGATCGTATAGTTGGATAGTATAATTTGTTCTAGTAGCTAAAGATGTAAATGCTGCTTGCTTTTACGTATTTGTTTGTACGTTCATTTCAAACTTGTTAGTTAATTATTTTAGTAACAATACAAATGTATTTAAAAAAATGTTGCTCCCTTGGGATGTAGCATAATATGTTGTTCATCCTGGGTTTCATTCACATAATATACTCGTATTTCTACAAGATATCTTTCAAATCAAAAGAGAGACGGCGGAATTAACCTGGGCGAAACTGTAGTCCTTACAATGAATTGTTACTAATTAATATTTTTATTATTGATGATCTTAAGAGAATAAACTGTTGTATCAAAGAGATTTCCTTGTGCAATTAGCAAACTAATTGAGACCAAATTATCTCGTCCGACTTTGTAATGCAAGTGCAGCTGCAAGGTGAAAGCATGTTCAACATTTTCATCATTTCGTTTAGTGATGATGTATATCCATGGAAGATACTTTAAATTATGTATTCGAGGATTATTTTTTAAGTTTAAGGTTAGATATTTTTTATATAATTTTGCATATTATCTTCTTTATAAATAAAAATGAATTGTTGTTCGTTAGTCTCACTAAAACTCGAGAACGGCTGAACGGATTAATCTTATCTTAGTCTTGAAATGTTCGTGGAGGTCTAGGGAAGGTTTAAAAGGGGGAAAAAAAATTGAAATTAATTTATACAAAAGTTTAGGTCTTTTATTTATCGATTGAGGCAGTACGAAGTCTGCCGGGACAGCTAGTTTATTATAATATCTATTATGACGTATGTACTTTCCATAACCAGTTCACTTTGGTGTGTTTGTAAATCGTTATGGGCGTTTAAATAAACAGACAGAGACAGAGAAATAGAAAAACAGACAAAAAATCTAAAAACTGCTGAAACGTGTTTTGTTATCGATTGAATGTATACCCAAACATATTTTTTTTTTATATTTTCCATGTACAGATTTTTGACCCTCTTTAGATTTATTACATATATAGATGATAGATGTATAGATAACTAGGATTTTAAATCACGATATCACAGATCTACCACAAACAAACGTAACAATTAACGTCTTACTTGATGTTCTTCATATCTTGGACTAGCACAAATGACACCAATCGCGTCTCTATTTTTTTGTATTGCCACAAATTTTATCACAAACAGAACAAATTATCCACAGTTTTCGTTTCAGTTTTGAACGGTCAAAATGTCCGCCACCTGCACGAGTTGAAGAACAAGGAGCGAGCTGGCGTTGCGCAGCTGAGAGAGGTGCTGGAAGACAGGCTGCAGGAGATCAAGCGAGCCAAGACCTGGAAGCATGAACGGGTGCTCACTTCTCCGCAGGATACCAAGGTGACACTTGGACAAGAAGGGTTTTATTATTTCAACTGATTAAAAGGGAGCTGGGGCTGTATATTAAGTAAATATTCCTGGATACTCCACACAGCGCCATCTAGCCCTATACTAAACAAACGTTTGTGTCATGGGTACTCTTGAGACGTATTTCCTCATGACTGAGGGACGTGATTCCTCCGCAGAATTAATTCCTTAGGGGAGTTCTCTTGGGCAGATACATCGTGGTTCTTCCACGGAACCCACCACGGTCCTTTCTTCATGGGTAATGATAACGTATATACCTAATAATATAAATGTAGATTTGGGATATTGTTTGTTGAATAATATATCAGTATGATGATCTTTTGGTGTCGTTAACTTTAGTCCCATAGGGATTGATAAAGTTTGCAATACAGTACTAGTAGTAGTACTTTACTTACTTTTTTGTTTTCAAGGAATTGCACGTACCTACCATTATTTTGTCTGACATGGGTAGGATTGTTAAAACTGACATTGTGATAAAGCTAGACAAAAAGCAGGCGTTAATTACTAACCAACATTTTTCGTAGATAAAGCAAATAAGTGTAGCCACAGTTCGTGCAGAAAATAATGACGATCTTTTACTGATGGACCGACAATTTGTCATTTGTTCATACATGCAAGCCCTATATCACATGCACATGAAGAAATGTTCATGTATACTAGTTTATATTTGTGTATACTAGTGGTGTTTCGTGGTTTTACCTCGAGTATGTTTGAAAATTACCTTGGGGGCCGTCCATTAATCACGTGATGTTTTTTTTGGCATTTTTAACCCCCCCTCCCCCGTGGTGATACATGGTGATGTTTATGATTAACCCCCCCTCCCCCCCATATATCACGTGTATTTTTAGACCTACAAAGAATCTTAATTTTCTACTTTTATTCAAATTAAATATTACAATAATGCCTAGCGGTGAACAGAAAGGTTACAGGACCTGCAGATTGTTTTTGCTTTTCGAGCGTTAGTCGAAAAAATAAATACACGTGATATGTCACTACACCCCCCCTCCCCCCTTGTGATATTTCGTGACTTTTTTATGGACCCCTCCCCCCCCCCCCCTTTCGAGCCTCACGTGATTAATGGACGACCCCTTGTGAAGTCGTTTAAAAGGCGACTTACTCAATTTATCCATCATCACTATTTATTGTGCATAAATTATGCTAAACAATCACGTATCAAGTTGTTGGGCTTTGATATTTATTTATTTATTTATTTATTTAACTTACAAGTTGTCCAACGGATACAGACACACAATAGCAAATAATAATATAAACAAAAATCCAATTAAAGGACAACACGGGTAACAACACAATATACATACATAAAACTATGAACACAAAAACACTACACCTACATCAACAATACAAATACTCACAAACCTACACTTAACTTACTTAAAACAGAATAAAACTATACAATTTCATACTACTAACAATAACACACAAATCAAACAAAGAACTCGCTGCTCAGGCGCCGCCTCAACGAAGCCAAGCTAGACCCGAATGGATCCAGCCCCAACCGTTTGTCAGCAGCATTGTAACTCACACTCGCTCTCACCAGAAATGCATTCTGGGTATAGTTGGCATGTTTGGGTGGAATATATAATAGAGGATTATAGCGACCTCGAAATGGAGTACAGTTTAAGTTAATTTCCTCAACAAGCTCGGGGCAATCAACTAAGTTAGTTGCTATTTTTAACAAAAATATTATATCAGCAATCTCTCTTCTATTTACCAAAGGAAGTAAATGAAACTTATTGCAGAAACTAAGATAGTATTTATGATATTATGTATATCAGGGCTATAAGCTATTTGTACACTAAGTTTATACCTATTTAATCCGACGAGTAGGTATTTTAATGAGGGAAAACTGACAAAAACATTTTAATTGACATTCAATATTCGTGTGATGATGTTTTGTTCTCGTATTACGCATTAGTGCATTAGGTTTAGCTCTTATCGGACTTAGTGCCTATCAGGAGGCAATGACCTAGTTATAACGATGCATTTAAAACATGCATGCATAATAATTCCTGATGCATGGGAACATAGTTCATTATTGCATAGGATTTAACTGAACCTAATGACATTGCGCTTGAGTGAGGATAATAATATAGAATGTATATTTGGTAAGTATGGCAGTCTTAATAGTTTTAATATGAGATGTATACAATAAATACTGCATTCCACATTATATCATTAAATAACTAACAACAGTAATTAATATTGGATATGCATTGCATTGTGCAATTTATGTTTGCTATGCAAGTTTAGAATTTCACGTATATATATGTAAAGTCTTCACACACTCCAGATCGGGTACCTACCTAAATAGATATGAAACACAAATTTAATTTACATAAACTTTAGTTCAAACAGGTGTCGAATAGTCTCTCAGTCGTCTACCTGTGTCTGTGTATACCTAGGTATTGTTATGTACACGAGTACATGATTATGCATACCTAAATACATAGGTACATAATATACATATGTATATACAGCCTTATAAACAAAGGGTCATTGGTAGTGCAAGAACAGATTTCATTTCAAGGATACCTACCTAGCTGTATGTATACTCGTATGTATATTATACTGCCTACATCACGTAGTTATTTTTGTTCATACCTACACCATGCGGTAAACTTGAGGCCAGCCGATGAATGCTAATTGTAAACAACCATCTCGAACATACAGAATAAGTATTAAGTAAGGTTTTTTTTTATATTTAGGAACATTCCACTCAGCGCCAAAATGACAGAAAAACTCTTTTGTTGACACAAAATGTACAAAAACAAATGTAGGTAAATATTTTAAACTATGTACCTAGGTACTTACTGCTAAAAATAAAAAATAAACATTCCTGGCAACCTTTACAAACCAACATTGTTTTAAATTAAAACAAACACAGGGTTATATTCGCGTACCTACTTTAAAATTTATTTTATTTTATATAATTTTTGTTACGTATGTTTATTGTAGGTACTAAAAGCCTGGTGTATCTTTGTACATTTAGACAGAAAGTTATAACATTCGCTCAACCAACCTGTTATACCTGAATAAGTAGGTACGATAATTTTATAATTGAATTGAGTTTAATTTAAATATAGTATGAATTTAAACTGTTATAAAAAATATAAAGAAAAGTAGATTATTATTTAAATATGACTATTTTCGGCTAATAAACAATATTAATAAGTACTTAATTAAACTTTTTTCAGGTGAGAGTAAAAGGGGCTGATGGAGAGTTTCTCAACTTCTGCGCCAACAACTATCTGGGATTATCTGTAAGTATTCAACTCTATAGCTTCAAATTTTGTTTTTTTTAAAAGCAAACTATTCGATTGCCACTAGCAACAAAGTAAAAGTAAAAGTAAAAAAGCCATTTATTCAGCTATTTAAAATTCATTTTAGGTACATTCTTGCACTCGGATATATAAATTTACACATTTTGAGCTTTTTATAAGTACTAGAATTATTTGATGTTATTATTATTTTAAATGTCGTGTTGTTGTGCGATTTCTCTTGTCCTTTTTATTTATGGTGTCATAGCTGTCGCCTCGTTGGCGTAGGCCTCCCCCAGTTTCATCCATGTTTTGCGGTTCCTTGCTAACCTTGTCCATTCTATTCCATGTCTCTGGTAAAATATGTCTTCCCACCTTCTATGTGGTCGTCCTCTTTTCCGCTTGTCCGATCTTGGTATCCATTCCACCACCTTCCTTGTCCAACGGTCATGGTTCATCCTATATACAACTACTAGCAACAAAGCCTCCTGTAATTTGGATTTTCACTATAAAATTAACTAAAACTAGGTAGGTTAGTTTTATTTTCAACAACCTACTTACGATCTTGTTTTAGAATTAGTTCTAAAATGTAATATTGTATTGTGTACAGCATAAATAAATAAATACGACACGGTTATAACTATGAATTAATAAACAACGGAATAAATTAACGGACTTTCAAGAGTTCAAATCAGCCTGACAACATAGTCTACGTCTTCAATATTGGTTTATATTCTGTTCGTTTATATATTTGTTGGTGTTTTCAGTATAATTTAAGGTTTCATGTGACAATAAATTATTTTATTATTTTTATATTTCATATGTATCATAATGCAGTTATAATAATATATATATTCGATCTGCAATCTCTTTCAGAATCATCCTGAAGTAGTGGAAGCAGCAAGAGAGGGTCTGAAACAGTATGGAGCTGGCCTTAGCTCGGTCAGATTTATATGCGGGACTCAAACTATTCACAAGGTAAATTTCAACTTAGACTAACACGATAAAAAGTAAGCCATGAATAAACCATAACATTCCACTTCACTGAAAGTAAGTTAGTATGAGAAAGACCATGAATGCATTTTCTAAGAATTTCCTAAATAAACTATCCTAAGGACGCCTCACTTTGACAAACAGTCGAGGCCTATAATCTCTGGCTGTCTATTCCTGGTATATTATATTACTCTATGCCCATAATTTAACTTGTTATCCGACCCACGGAATGGCACTTTTTGTTAACCGATCCAAGGACTGACCGCGTCAACCATTGGTAATCGCATGCTATTACCGCCGCCAGCTGAGCTACGGGCGCTACTGTATTTATTTTAAAACCAATTTGATTCATTTACTCTCAAACACATAAGGTTCTTTTGTTTTACAAAATTGATATACTGACTACAAGTTAGCACTAATAACTAGGATGTATATACACTAACCACAACATTCCCACTAATAACTAATATCTTGTTCAGGAGCTGGAGAACCGCCTAGCAGCGTTCCACGGGCGAGAGGACGCCATCTTGTACGGGTCCTGTTTCGACGCCAACGCTGGCCTCTTCGAGTCTATGCTGACTCCTGCAGACGCCGTGTTCTCCGACACACTGAACCACGCATCCATCATCGATGGGGTGAGACTGTGTAAGGCGCAGAAGTTCCGCTACCCACATAGAGATCTTAATGGTTTGTGATTTTTTTATTTCGAAATATATTTTTAACGCAGGATTCGTTTAGGCACTTTTGACTAGTCTGATGCTACGCTTTTGCAGTAGTTAAATTACACTGGAGGATTATGATTACCTATGACCTATTGAATTGCAATTCATGGTACGAAATTAGCATAATTGTGTATGTACTTACCTACCTATTTTTAAATAAAAAAAGAGCTTTAAATTATATACTTAACTTTACTTTTGAAAATATTGACGCTCTTGTATAATTTATAGAAAACTACTAGACTTGCACCTTATTTTAGGTACCTAAGTAGCTAGGTATTATTTGACACCCTATACTTTAAATGTAACAGAAAAAAGCATCAAATAATGTCTTACCCATCAATTTCCAGAATTGGAGCACCTCCTAGCGCACTGCGACGCCCGAATCAAGTTGATAGTGACGGACGGAGTGTTCTCAATGGACGGCACCGTGGCTCCTCTGAAGGGGCTGCGCGCGCTGGCGGACAGATACCGAGCTCTGCTAGCTGTGGACGATAGCCACGCTACTGGCTTCTTCGGAGAAACTGGCCGGTGAGTCATAATTTGCTAACAGCGTAATAAAAAAGTTAAATTGATCTAAAGATTCGGAGTGACATGCTCAGGTAAACATATCTAGGATCATTTATTTAGGTACTTAAATATGAATAAAAGAACGTCCTTTGCTCGCAAAATGTTGAAGTTTGGTTTCTGAAGGAGGGCTCTTTCTTGTTTTTTTGGTTTGCAAATAGGAATTTAACCAAATAGGTAACGTAAAGCGGTAACTGCGGTGAAAGATGGAGTACCTACGTCTGAATATTTATTAGTGTATCTCAATTATTTTTTTCGATTTTTTCAGAGGTACAGAAGAGTACTGCGGCGTGATGGGTGGTGCAGACATTATCTGTTCCACTCTCGGCAAGGCAGTGAGCGGAGCGGCCGGCGGGTACACCACTGGGCCTAAGGAGCTTGTGACGTTGTTGAGGAATGTGTCCAGGCCGTATCTGTTCTCCAACGCCCCGCCGCCGCCGGTTGTTGCTGCTTCTTTGAAGGTGAGGGAGGATCAAGAAATTACCGATATTTATCTGTTCACCGCTTATCGTAGCAGTTCCTGGTGTTTGCTTACGTTACCTATGAGCCAAGGATCTAGTAGATATCTACCCAAATAGCAAAGGCCTGTTTTAATCCAGTCTCTTATTTTCTTTATATTAATCCAATCTTTGTTGACGTGTAGAAAAAAACACATGCATAGGTATAGGCATAGTCATACCCTACACATTAAGATTGTAGGTACACACATATTTTGAGGAAAGTAGTGTTTTTTCATGTACCTAACACCAACTTATTTAAGCATTTTCTCTCTATGTGGCTCTGTAAGCGTTCCCTGACAGTTTATCAATAAAAAGCTTCTATTTCCAGTCTTTAGATTTAGTAGAGCACAGCAGTGAGTTACGCAAGCGTCTGCAAGAGAACACGCGTCAGTTCCGTTCAGGAATGAAGGCAGCTGGTCTCACCGTGGCAGGTGACGACCATCCCATCTGTCCAGTTATGGTGGGGGAGGCACCGCTGGCTGTGGAACTGGCTTCGGGGATGTTGGGTGAGTTTTGTAAAAAAAAAATACCTACTAAGAAAATTATGACAGGAAACCGTCTTGTTTGTGCTAATTGTATGTACGTAACATATACCTTATATAAGATCCTTAAGATCAGTAACACATTAGTACAGGATTTCAAGGTCGGTTCTAATTCGTCATTTTACTGCTAGAGCAAATAGTGAGGTGTGATATCTTTGAAACATCAAACATTATATATTCTCTAAGTATACTCCACCAATTTTCCTTAAACTTTCCACTAGTATACGTATCTCCAAAGTTATTTAAAAACCTTAAAAATATAAAGATTACTACTTTCTAACATTGAATGTTTCTCTACAGAGCGCGGTGTATACGTAGTGGCATTCAGTTACCCGGTGGTGCCGAAGGGCGCGGCGCGCGTGCGCGTGCAGATCAGCGCTGCGCACACGCAGGATGACGTCACACGCGCTGTCGACGCCTTTGCACACGTCGCTAGGAACATCGGCCTTGTTAAGAAGTAGGGGAGAGAGTACTGGGAAACATTTCTAGAAAGCTTGTAAAGATATTGAATAACCTACAATACAAGGGTTTTCACATCTAGTAGCCAATCCTAAACCACGCAAAAAAATCATACCAGTATCTAAGGGTAAATAGTTAATCAGTTCTGTTTCCTTCCCATATTAATAGTTTTGGAAACGTATGAAATAGACAAAAACTGTTCAATTAATCTTACTCACCTTGATTATGTGTAGATTCTAAATAGTAAAAAGTGTCTAGGTACGTATTGCATCTTGATGTTGCTCTTATGGTTTTACATAACAATATAGCTAAATATTATAAAAAATATCGAGGTCTGCACAAGATCGAAACAGATGGCACATACAAAGAGTGGCTAGCAGTGGGATCCCATGGGCTGTGGATGATGATGATTATAAAACATCTAAACATATTTAATAAAAAAATAAGAGAAGTACCTACCCTTTCAAGATCTGTCTATCATGAATTGTAAATATTATGTTGAATTTAAAACGCTTATTGAAGTGTTGATATGTATGTAAACGACTGAATGAAATATAATTGTTAATGTGCGTTTAATTTTCTGATAGTTTCACTTACCATACTACCTGGTCGGTTATTTGAAGTTATATATAACCTATCTTCATACATAATAGCAAGTTATATATGAAGATAGTTTATAACATATGAAAATTGTGATATGTATGTTAAGTTTTCAAATTGTAAATAAGTAAAAAAACTTATTAACTTAGTTACGAATTTGGATGAAATTTGGTACGAAGGTATTGAAATACAAGCATAGCAAATTTCAAATAATATTAGTTCAACCGTGTAAGCGCAATTTTAGTGTTACTTAGGTAAATAAAACCAGCATAGTGTAATAATTGATCTATTAACAATAATTTATTACAAGTAAAGTCGGCACGCCACGCGGTGCGGTGCTCAATACACTTCAATTTGTTATAACTACACTTTATATTTACAATACTTCATTGCTACGAGTTCTCGCCCGATTATTTATATCCATTTATTGCAAGTAAATATAGTCTTTGAATTTTTCTGCAATGAATTAAAGCTATAAAATCTATTCTCATAATTATATAGGTACTATTGATGTTGAGTTTCAAATACTTTATTTTAAAGTACATATTGCACGTTATTATTATGACAGTTTAATCTTCCTCTTATCGAATGAGAGTGGCCAACTCTGGTGTCGAGAGTTTGTCAAAGTTAAAGCTACCAAAAGTTTTTATGTAGTGTTATATATAAAAGGATATACCAAGTCCCTTAACTTTATTGGATGATTGCGTAGCTAATTTCAGTACAGAAATTTCATAGACCATGGTGTAGACATACATTTTATTTGACACACTTTCAGAACAAACATGACAATCTTTTCATACTTACCTGAATAAGGCAACAGTTTAATCTTCTTCTTTATAAATAAAAATGAATTGTTGTTCGTTAGTCTGATTAAAACTCGAGAACGGCTGAACGGATTTATCTTATCTTAGTCTTGAAATGTTCGTGGAGGTCTAGGGAAGGTTTAAAAAGAAAAAAAAAAGAAAAAAAAAACACGAAAGTTTAGGTTGCAGTACGAAGTCTGCCGGGACAGCTAGTTTGTAATATTCTTTTTCACTGACCAGCAGCGATTATGATTTAGAGATTCAGAAGTGATTCCAATTCTCACAAATTTAATAGTTTAATAATATATTAATAGTTTAATATTTTACTCATAATCTCTCTTGTAGAGACAATTTATGGAATTGTCAAATTAGTTTTGAGATCACGTTGATATTAGTGATTTTTCCAAGACAATATTTAATGTTATTTTTCATGACGGTAAGTATGAAACGATTACATTGACACAATAAGATAAAATACCATCCGTGAAACAGGGTGCGGACAGAATGAGAAAAAATGAAGAAAGAAAAATCTTTTTTTGGTTACCTTCCACCTTTATGTTAAGTATGTTCTTTTTATTTGGTGTACAATAAAGTATATTTGACTTGATCTTTTTTCTTCTTTATCAAATCGTTCTTCTTTAAGTTTAAAGAAACGCGTCTCCACTAAGTATCTGACGACATTTTTCTTAACAATTGCCTTTCTTTTTAACCTTTTACTTCCTTAACCATTCTAATTCTCTACTTCTTTGTTACATGGTTTAATTAAATCGTTGTATTGGCTTCAACAATAAATGATAAGCAGATACAGGATGAAATATCAACTTTTCAAACACTCGGAATATAAACGCTTAGAATGTACACCTAAATAATTTGCTAAAATGCACTTTAGATAACTTTAAAAAACCGAGACCATATAAATAAATACAGCTGACAAAATAATTCTTCTAGTTACACAAACGCTATACTAAAAATTAAAAAATAAAATAGTAACATGACTTTTTACAACAAGAGACAAACAAAAATAATTTTTTACTCACATTGTTCGCTAAATTTGTTGAAATGAATGTTTCGTTTTAATTAAAATAATATGGGAAGCTATTTTTAAACGTCTATTGAAGTATTTTATCTTTATCTAATCTTGGAGCAAATATTATTTAGGACGGCGGCCTTACCAATCAGAGCACTAGGGAACCTATAAACTAGTGACAAATACTTTTAAAAGTGGCAAATAAGTCTGCAAATTTTCTTTCTTAAATGCAACCAAAAACGTATTTTTTGGCACCTAGGTACTATAATTTTATCAATTTCCAATCGTTTTTATGTGGTATTATAATATAATATGACTGTGCCATTTTAGACCTTAGATGTCTGATATCATATAATAAAAGATATCATGCAGGTTGCAATTTTCCACGTACTTTCCTATCTTAAACGTCATAAAATAATACAAAAGACGAATAACATAAACGCGAATTTCAACCTTCGATAGCAGACGGTACGGTTGACTTTCCTTTGCTACTTTCGTTTACATAATATGTGCAGGGTATCTACACACTTGGCCATCTTTAAAGTCATAAAATAACACAAGAGTAGAATAACAAAAATGTGATTTTCGACCTTCAGCAGCAGACATACAGTTGACATTCGTTTGCTAGTTTCCTTGACATTATGTGGAGCGTATCCACGCACTTTGCCCAGTGCATGGATACGCTCCACATCAATTTCACGACAAATCCAGAAAAACAAATATGTTATTTTCAACCTTCAGCAGCAGACTTACGGTAGACTTTCCTTTGCTAGTTTCCTTAACATACGTGGAGGGTATCCGTGTAGGGAGCGTACTCTCGTATTTGTCTCGCGGACGCAATGTGTCTTGGATACAAGACTGAGCTCCTCTGTAGAGGGAATGATTCAGAGATTTGTTGGTGCGTCCTTCATTGTAGGACGCTGGGCTTAGCTGGGGGACCTGGAAGGAACATATTAATTTGATTAATAAAATAAATATCTCTGGACATTACGCATAGCACCCTCTAGCCCCATACTAAGCAAACGCTTGTGTCATCGGTAAGAGATAACGGATATAATTAACTAGATACTAGAAATATAATAAACATTATTTATATATATATAATAATAATAAAAAATTAAAAAAATTATTTATTGGTCATCAAAAACCATATAACTAAGTTACAACATTTGTTTGTTAGTAAAATATTTATATTACTATGTTAGGATCGATTACAAATGATGTGATCTATGTTCCCCACACTAGGTTCCCCTGTGTCGTGGGGAACGCGCTCATCCTTCTGGATTTCAAATAATTATCTATATACATTAAACAAAAACAAAAAGATTTCAATAAAATATGTTAGTTAACGGAGGAAATAATTTACTTAACTGTCTCGGGAATGGGAAATGAGGGGAGGGGTTGATGTAAGAAATGAGATGAGGAAGATGTGTACTTGTGTGATTAATTGTCATGTGATACTTACTTAAATAATTAATGTGATGTATAAAAATATATTTAAATAATAAAAAACATGTGATGGTAAAATAGTGTTAAAGTAAAATGTTAATTATTATTAAATTTTTTTTCGTTCAAAACAACAGTCTGTTTATTATTGATAATATATATATTCGGAGTTTTCTCTTGGTAACGAAACGCCAATCAAAAACGTTTAAGTTGAGATATTTTAACCAATGACAGCCATTCACCAAACATGAAAGTTTGAAATAGATTTTACGATTACTGTTTTATTTATGTCAGAAAACGTGCCGAATATGAGAAATGAGTTTCTTTTTGGTTCAATAAATACACACCTGGCGCTAGTGTAGCAGGTGGCGGTGTAGTGAGTGCGGCCGCGGGCGCGGGGAGCGGCGTGCTCGACGGCACCGCCACCGGGGCTAGCGCTGGGGCTTCTGCCTTCTGTAACACATAACAAATAACATTTAGACACTTTTGCGAGACAGCTGTTACAAAAAAAGTAAGTGTGTAGTAGAGTAGTCAAATTGAATGAAAAGTTTTTTAAACCCGCCTAGCGATTTCGCTTTTCTTTATGAGTGCCGTTCTATGACTACAATAAAGTACTTGATTTTAGAAACACGCCGTTACTGATTTAAGATGTCACATAAAAATAAGTAAAATACAATATACATCATTCAGTGAGTTAAACACTCAGGACGGCTGAGACTGTTTATTTATTTCCCTTTCTTTATGTATAGCAATTAAGGCATGTAAAATTGAAAATGCACGTCTAATAGGTAAAATCTAATAGGCGTTAACTTAGATATGAGTAGATATCATATACGCTTAGCATATCTAAAGTACATATATATATATACTATAGTACTAAACATACTAGATAGTATTTGCAACCTTCAATCCGCCTACAAAGATGTAGAATGCAGATAGAGCTATGCATTTCAATCAGCCATTCGTTCGCGGGCTGCAATCAGATTATGCACAACCGCTGATGGTATCGGACTTGAATTATGCAGCGTTTAGCATTTCTGCATTGCAGCATTTTTGAACTGTGGCCACTCGATGGTAAACTGCTTTTAATCTGACTGTTTTCTGTTACTTATAGAAAAGTGTTTATTGTAAATAAGCAAATTAATTGAGAACCTTCATTGGAGTAAGTTAAACAAATATATAATTAAAAGAGAGAAGCATATTATACTCTCTACCTGGAGCCCTGTTCCCAGAAAATTATAACCCAGGGGTCTTCAAATCTAGAGTAAATAGGTTTCTTCTAGGCAAGCGTGCTACATCTTAGACTATAGTGGTGCTTAACATCAGGCAGGCTATAGTCAAACGTAAGCCTATTTAATGTAAAAAAAATAATAATAATTAGCCTTTAGAATAGAATATAACTTTAATGTACACCATAAAAACACAAAAATTACAAAACAGAAATAAACATACTTAAATTAAAATGTTGCACATTGGGCGGCCTTATCGCCTTAGGCCTTTAGTATTTATTAAAAAAAAATAGACTTATATAAGAGTAAAATAAATGTGGACTATAGTTGAAAACGAGATAAACAGGTGCAAAAATCCTACTGAATGGATAACAACGTATAGTAGAATCTTCTTGAAATTGATAAACACTTATCTGTGTCTATCAATGCTTGTACTTATCGATTTGTGGCAATGAACGCATTGTGCAATTCACTCGGGAGATTAGATAGAGAAGGAGTGTCAATGCTTTATACTATTTACTTACAAGGCGAATTACTTATCACGACGAATGACAGAATAACCTGATTTTTTGACAACTTGTTTCGTAAGTTTTAATTTTCATGTGCTAAATTAAGAAGTGTATGATTAATTATTATAATAATTTAAGAAGTGGGTGAACAGTTTATTTTTGGAAATGAGAGAAAATAATCCCGAACAGCCGTAATCGAACCTGCGACGGCACAAATAGCGAGGACGAGATAGCCTAGTCGCAGATGTCACTAGGCTATGGTCGTTAAGAGTCTATTTCTTTGATTAATTACTTACGACGTATCATATTATCCATTACCTTTATGACAATGATAAGCCAATAACGAATATCAATACCAATCAATACCAATTGTATAAGTACCTAAATTAAATAAATAAATAAAATAAATAAATATTTCGGGACATTGCACACAGCGCCATCTAGCCCCACACTAAGCAAACGCTTGTGTCGTGGGTACTAGATAACGGATATAATACTTATATACTTTTCTTTTGTAAATACATACTTATTATACATACAAACAACCAGACTCAACACAAGAAATTATACATTTTTAAAATGCATAAATACTTGTGTCAGGCGGGAATCGAACCCGCAACCCCTAGATCAGAAGGCAGAGCCACTACCAACTAAGCTAACAGGCTAGTCAAAATTTTTGCTAAATAAAGTCTTTATCTTTATCTCTTTATCTTTACCAATAATTAATTAATAATACCAGTAATTGGTAGATTCTGTTGTCTGTCGTTGAAATACAATGTTGAAAATGATGTGAATGTAATTTATAAGAGATTTCTGTTGCTGTTACCAATTGAAATCACTTAATTTTATCGACTAGACTTGTACAATACAATGTTACGTAACAAAGTACATAAACAAATTTATGCGCGAACAATGTATTCCGAGCGCAACTTTTCAAGGCAAAGGTTCAAAGCTCATTAAAACAAAAACAATATTTATTCAATCAACTGAGTACTTAACATTCTCAAGGAACCGGTAGAAAAATAAACTTGGCGGTATTAATTATTCAAGTAAACGTTTATAACATCCGCGATCGAGTAGTGCGAGCACTTAATGTCGACCAAATATCCTCTGACATTAAGATTCACGCATTGTACGTGCGAGGTGATAATGAATCTCTTACTTGTTCATTCTACATTTTCCTTTACAATTTGCTAGAAGGTTTCCTTTAGCCTCGTCACAATGTTTCAACTTTGCCAATACGACCTTTCCATCGTCGTTTTGAAAATCTTGAAAACAAAGGAAAATCGAGGCTTTTCCGGGCAACACGCGACGTCCCATTTTTTATGCAACAATAGCCTCACTCACGTTAGACTACAGCCTGCTATTGTAGGCCGAGATGAGGCGCGCTTAGAAACCTCTCTTTGTTATTGAAGTCTAGAAGAGTCTTAAGTAATTATTATCAGGTAATACAGAGAAGAGAAACACATTAAAATGTATCAAAATTGTTGAATTTATCATATCTACAGTGAAAATATTCTTTCAACATCCGTAGCTACAGATACAGATCTACTTACATTTTTAGCTGCACTGATTTCTTCTATCCTTGTCCTTAATGCCTCCACTTGGTTATATATAGTAGCATTGAGGGCAGTCACGGCTCCCTTGATGTCTTCCTCTTGTTTGGCGGTGGCCGTCACATTGGCTATAGTATCGTTTGTTCTCGCGTCTAACTGTTGAAGTATAGTTTTGAGCTCCTCGACTCCTGCGGTAGCTGCAGTGGCTTGCTTCTTCGCGGATGCCAAAGAGCTGTCGAATCCGCTTATCTGTGAAAGAGATGATAAAAATTTTGTAGGTTTGTTGTGTCAAGTTAATCTCGTATTATTTAAACAACTGTAGACGTGGTTATTGCTTGGATGAGTGACAAAAAGTAGTATTTTAAACGAACGCTTCTGTGGGTCAGACGATACGTTAAATGTAGGTCCTAGACGAGTATTTTGCCTGTTATTTAAAAAATTGACCGTTTTAGGATTAAAGATCATTTGCATGACTTTTCGTTGCCATTTAAATATTGAAATGAGGATGAAAGAAGCGAGTTGAAAATTAAATTTAACAAAGAAGAGAAACGTTTAGACTTGCACGTGCGTGAAAAATCAGAGAAATATCTTTTACTGCGGAAAATTTATTGTAACAAACACATCCGTAACTAAAATCCATAAACAAATCGGAATGAATTGAAGATGCTAAAGCTTCAAAATATTCTTCCTATTAGGCATTACTCTCTTTAAAATTAACTATTTTGGGATTTTGAAAAGAAATAAATAAAGAAATATAAGTAGGTACTAAGATGGCCGCATTGCCTTCCAAGCTTTCACGTCGATTTCCTTTCGATGTTTTCCTTTACCGGTAAGAGACTTTAATTCTACTTTACCAAGTCATTAGCGTAGAGCCGTGATCGAAACAGTGGGAAATCAGGTTGGCCTATATGCCACGACCTTTTGTTCAACGGATGCATCTTTACATAAGAGCGCTATAGGCACTTCCTTTTCCGGCTTCCTTTGCTCTTGACTTTTATCGTTAAAATTATCCAATAATGATCATAATGATGTGACAGTTTTCATATTACTTCCTTGAAAATATATTTCCTATAAAGTCTGGCATATCAACCATAATGATTATTATTTATAAATAAGTAGGTTTCATACATTGTGTCTTGGTCTTTAAGACCAAGTTTGTTCTGCTAGATAACTACTTACATAGTTTAAAGTCACCGAAACAGAATGTAACGAAGGACTACATAGATAGGTATATATGTATTAAACCTATTTAGTATGTATAAGTGTACACAGTATGACACAGTAATAACACACAAATCAAATCAGAAGCTATCATTTACAATATAGTCACAAAGTTGCCTTGTCAGTACCTATAAATTATATAGTTTTATGCTTGAAGTTCACGTGAACACTATACATCTAGATAATAACAAGTAACTCTAACGACATGTTATACAATAGACACGTGATTCTGTGAAACGAAGACAATAATCATAATGTCTTACACAAAGCTTTGTGATAGGACTAAATGTTGATTGGTCCATCAGTATGGATAGACCAATTAGCGATCAGTATTTCGTTCTGCATATTTCAGCTGGTTGCGTAACTATAAATAAGAAAAGTACAAAAAAGCTTTATACTACACCTGCTCGGAAAGTACCTTGTTACTTTATCAAATTTACGGTAGAAAGTACGTCATTGCATATCGAACAAATATGCGGGGAAAAACGCATCTGAGCGGGAAGAAATGGATTTTCATACACTTTTCTCTCCCGCTCAGATGCGTTTTCTCCCCGCATATTTGTTCGATATGCAATGACGTACTTTCTACCGTAAATTTGATACTTTCCGAGCAGGTGTAGTATAAAGCACTATATCACTCGAGAGAAAGTGCGATTCCCGATCTCGGGTGTTTTAAAGCCCTCGCCTACGGCTCGGGCTTCAAACGACACCCTCGACGGCATTCGGTCACTTTCTCCTCTCGGTGAACAATGTACTATTGTTAATCAGATCTTAGTAGGTATCTGGGTCCGGACATCGTGGTAGGTTTTAGTCGGTAGTGGAGTCTAATTAGCTCCGAGCCCGACATACCCCGCTGCCCCCCCGGGGAGAGTGCGGGGATGCGTAAATGCATTTCCTCCACGAAAAAAAAGGTATCTGGGTCCTGCATTATTTGCTTGCACAGCCTGTATAATAAGACTCTATGTGTAGTTTATAGACAGATATACGACAGAGTATTTCCATTGATACATATAACTCTACCGCTTGGCACTAACAGTAGAGCGAATTACCTATAGTAAGGACTCTTCGATTTAATTAATCTATGACAAGCTACGAAGTATCGCGTAAACAAGAATGGATCCACAAATAATATCCTCATTTTTGTCAAAAGAAAGAAAAGAATCGTCACGAGTCAATTTGCGAGATAATTTAGCTGTAACGTACAATAGAGCCATAATATCTTGTAAGTGTGGGTTTGACATCCCACGCAAAAGATGGAGATAGCTTTACCGGTGCTTCTAGATTTGAAAAAAAATATACCAAAACGTTTAAAGAAATATAATTGGATGATTTCAGATTAAATAAGTTTCAGTTTTAGATTTCATTGAATTTGTATATTTACTTATTTCGTTTTGTAGATTTGTTTGAGTTGTACATTTCCTTGTAGGGTTTAGAGAACAGATATGCAAAGGAGCAACAATTTACCAATCGTAGAGAGTATCAAATTTTTTTGCAAGATAAATGCCTTATATAGCATGCCATAGTCATAGTCGAATGAAGGATCTTTTGCAAAATGAATTCCCTGATATGCGAAACGAAATGTTACGTGCAATATTAAAAACTACACTTGTATATTTGCGCAGATGGTTAAGATACAAATTCATCAAAACATTTCAAGTGAGACATTGTTAATTTGTTGCCAACGTAGATAGAGGTCGCCAAGTACACTTTAGTCATGGTAAGTACTCATACTTGTCACTTTGTTTGACGCAGAGTGTCATTGAGCGGTCAGGCAGGGTCGACACCAACTAAATATTATTGGAAACTTACAACTTCTACTAGGTAATGTCTAACAGTAATTTGAGTTATATAAGACTTTACACGTCAAAAATACAATGCCCAGGACCAAAATTCAATAATTAAAGTGTAAACTTTTTGTGATAGGGAACAGATTACGAATAAGTTAGGAGTAGGTTTGTGTGCCTTCCAATAAGACAGTTTTTATATAAATACAATAGATGTATCATCTATTCATACATGTACATAAAGCACTGTTAAATATATAATAGAACATTTGTATTTATGTATAGGTAATTAAATTATATAGACGTTCCAAATTCTCCATTAGCAAATTGAGCATTTTATCACCAGTAACTTAACTGCTTACGGCACTCAAAACAGTAAGTAATCAACATAATGGAACTACGTTGTTGATTACGAAAGAACTTTGTAACTTTACTTCCATCATTTACTATTTTAGTTGGAAGAAACATACAAATGAGAAATATATATAACTTACTGTTGCTAAATACGGTGGAGTTGTCTATAAAGTAGAGATTATTTTTCGTTTCTAAAATATTTAGTGGCATCAAGACAAGTTATATGGCCATTTTTTAGATGCTGCACAAACGAATGACTACTGTAAGTCTATTCAAAACAAATGTTTGTATTCCGCTGTTATGATAAGATCGTATTCATTAAAATATTCAATTCATAGTTGCGGTTACGCAATGTACTAATGGTGATCGCAAACGTTAATAGCAAACAATGAATATTAATTAGAATTTTGGCCCTGGTGGTGACTCATTTCCTTTTAAATAATAAATAAATATTTCAGGACATATCACAAAATATATATCATATCATATATTTTAGTAACTACCTATTCAATGAAACCTTAATTGATCATTAGTTTGAAGTGCGGGGATAATGTTAACTTACAAAGAGCCCATCCTACGCTAAATCATAGAACACAGAAGTGCCAAATCAAGAATTCAGCGCATCGGCCGTTCCTTAACTTATGACAATCTGGCTGGAAGCTCACCACAGCCATAAACTAAGTGCAGTACTAACCCGAGCTGACTCTTGACTCCCAATTTGAAGTAACCTAATCTTGTCTGGGTCTGACACCGCAGAAAGCGACATAACAGCGTTTGCCCACGTGTATTTGCAAAGGTAATCTATTTTCATGTGCAATATCTAACTCACCTTATAAGTTGATGAAGACAGTCATATATGACCAGCCTGGGTTAAAGAGACTACTATGGCTGACCCATCTATTACTAAAAAAAATTAATATTGGTGTAATCTGGAATTGGTGCTAATAATTCAGCAACAGTCAACTGCACCTTTGTGACATTGAGGTAGGTTTGCTAATAAACCTTATTTTATATGTTACGAAACTGACACTAACCTGTGATCCGAAGTCAGCGACTGTCCGCTGCAGCTCCGCCAGCCGCCGCGGCGTGTCAGCCAGCTTGGGCGCCGCTGACAGCTGCTCTGACACCGCCGACAGCGACTTGACAGCGTTGTTCACCCTCGTGAGCAGCTCTTGGTATTGTGTTTCTATAAATTGTAGAAGACAACGAGAAAAATTAAGTTCTGAGAGTGATAAAGGTTTCTTTTTATCACAATACTATGTAGGCGTCTCTGCGGGCACCCACTGCAAGCGCGCAGCGTTTTACTGGCAGCGCCGTGTGGTGTAGTCCCACCAATCCGCGGTAAAACGTTGCTGATGTGAAAATCCAGGAATTAATTTTATCATCACTTATTTTATCAAGTGTTACACCCGCACTATGTTTGTTTTAACTTAAGCTCAATTTTCAATAAAAAAAAAAAAAAATTCGTCATAAACCAGCAAACTCAAAACTTTAGGCTTAGTTATGTTAGTGTGATATGATTTATTGCGGTTAAGATGACTTGCGATCTATCAAATAATATATTATGACTTAGAAATTATAATGTAAGCTAACAGGAGGCTATTCATTGTAAAATATTTAAATTATTACAATGCAGGTGCTATAATAGTTTTGTGATATTGATTCACTTGCGGTTAGTTCAAATAGGTCGTGTTGCTACACTACATGTCAAGTAATTCTCGTTATTGATTCCCGCGCAGACAAATAGATAGTTACAAGTGGATTGGAAATGGAATCATATTTACTTTCGTACATTTTGTGCGGTCTAATCAATTATGGAAAAAGAAGGGCACAGTTCTTAACTTATTTATCGCACTTCCCACTAGTATTAAGTTTGTGCTTGTGTGTGTGTATATATGTTTGATACGTATTAACATTCAAACAGCTGAGCTGATTAAGATGAAATTAACACATATGCAACTTATATCCTGGACTAAAGCGGGTAACGCGCGGGGACCTGCTAGTTAGATCTAAATCAACTTGGACTGTTCCTTAAAAAAAACCTTAAAGAAGGTAATTTAGGCCCCCGTACACAACGACTCAAATGTGTAATGGTATATTTGTTACCCATTTACTAAGTAATTTTGACGTTAGGTCCGTTTTAAAATCGTTATGCTAGTAAAACCCAACAAAAAAAAAAGTGCAAGACAGGGAGTATTGGCGTAAGAGGGGAGGCCTAAACCCTGCAGTGGGTCCCATTAGGCTGATGATGATGATGATGATGACGAAGTAAAGCCCCGCTTGTAAATATATATTTATAACGTATTCAGTACAGAGAGTATTTAGTACCTAGCTTAGCTATTCTGTCGTTAAGGCTGGTGGTGTTGGCCCGCAACTCCTTGGCCGTTGTGTGGCAGATCTGCAGCGCGTCGCTTACGCCAGCGCTGCTTGTGGATACTGCAACAAACAAATACACCATTATATGTACACCACATCTCTCTCTCTCTTTGAGCGTATTTCCTCATGACTGAGGGTCGTGACTCCCCCGCAGAATTATCTCGTTAGGCAGATACATCGTGGTCATCATTATCATTTTATTTGTTTTGTACCGATGTGATTATGGCTATTACTTACACAGGCTACTTTTTATCTCGAAACAATGCGGAAGATGGCCCGAACATTAAATAGTAGTACATCAAGTTGCGGAACTTTTACACCTTGTATGTATTCATTAGGTATTGAAGAAAAAATCAATGGACAGAAGTAAATGTATGAATACAAAAGAAGCGTATCCAAATTAGATAAGGTTTTTTTACAACTTCTCAAAAAAAAACCAAACATAAATTTAAAAAAGGGCGATCTAACTACGTGTTCTAAAAGGTTTTACGCGTTAGTAAATTTATGTAAATTACACAAAATGTGTACGTTTTTATGTATGTTTTTTGTGGTGAAGAGCCAATTGTAAACAACTCTGTAAATCTGTATCCCGTATCAAGGTTGTACAAACATATAAAGGGTTAGTGATATCTAATAACTTTTCTTCAGGAAAAACCATTTAATGAAGGCTGTATCTACGTACTTTCATTTAACTAAAAACTGCGTATACATTTTATTATAAGTATATTTTATGCTACTTTTCGTAACACAGTACAAAACTTGTAGCTATCTACATACTAGCATCACTCTGAAGTTTTTTGAGGTACATAGGTATAACCATAATGTAGTATATGGTATACGTGGGATATACAATACAAACATCTTATCTCTGCCTCGTTAGGATATCCCCAAAGCCTGATGATAAATTAAGTAGGTAAACGTATAGAACAAATTTCGCAGTTTTAATGAGCCATGTACATAGGTATAGTTGTACATAGGTATAGTTGTATTATTAGTATTTTTTTTGGAGTTAAGAAGCAGGAGCATTGTTTAGGTTCCAACATTATATTCTATTTTTTTTTGCTAAAAACTTAACTATTGTATTGTACGCCTAACATTACAGTTTTAATTTGTGTGCATTAAAATCAACCGTTTACCTTAATTTTGTATGCAACCAAAATTTAATAAGATCAGAATAGTTCGAATACTGCCACAAATCTATGAAAGAGATTCCAGTCTAAGGCTCTAATAGCAAAATCTCGTATTGTTAATAGCATTTGTTTATATTAAGGATATTTATATACTTGTAAATACAACGTTATTCGCACGTTTGTATTAAACTTAGCACATCGTAAAAACATCACGACTTGCTGAGATAGACTCATATCGTCTTTATGGTTTGACTAGAGGCGTCTTACGGTGTTTCGTATCCGCAACACAGGATATAAAATATTCCTACTATGTGCATTATGTTAGAGTATACATTATGTATTAAGCTTACTTTATACATAATGTATCAATTTAAAACAAATAGGTTTTATTGGTGGATCGCGAATGACTTACAGACACCGCCACTATTTTACACTTGACGCTTAAAATACACATTTACCTTAAACTTGTTATATTTATGTATTACGAGTAAGTCTATGGATGATTCTTACCATGGAGATAGTCAATAGATTATGTTACTTTTTACACAGGTTTTTATGCGGGTGACACCGCCGAGCACCACTAGTATTCACAACCTACAAATATTCGCTATAATAATGCTCCTAAATATGCTGCTTTTGCATTCTGTGATCTTGTACATGTTAATGTCGTGAGTAACAGTGTCGTGGGCGTCTTTTCTCCATTGTGTACACTAGATTACCATGACTGAGCCTCAAATTATACAGCACACTCGTAGATAAACATTGCGAGAGAGGATACATTCGCCCACTCTATCAAGCAGCCTTAGACATTGTTCTCAGTTATCTAATGTTCGGAGTTAATCGTATGTTAATGAAAACGTTAAAGCTTCGTATATTTAAAATTCATAAAACGAGCATAAAACCTCTTAATAAAAAGAATATAGAGCCATAAAGTCAATTCAATCTAAAAGTCTATTTCGTTAATGATTGTATGTAAACAGGGCAAAGCTAACTAGCCTAAGCTTACTGGCCGCTTTTAAAAAAAGCTACGAAGATTACGTGAACCACGTTCGAAAGTCAACCAAGGCCAATGTTACGCTGTAAACACAAATCTAGAGTCACGACTGTGACATAACTTGGTGTAACTAAGTAAGTCGTAAACACATTGAACATTATTTTACCATCTTATATGTTGTTGATGATATATGATGTTTGACTGCTCTGTTAGCTTAGTTGGTAGTGTCTCTGCCTTCTAATCTAGGGGTGCGGGTTCGATTCCCGCATAACAAGTAGGTATGTATCTACAACAAAAAAGTATGTATGTATTATATCCGTTACCTAGTACCCATGATACAAGTGTAAGCTTAGTATGGGGCTGGACGGCGCTATGTGATATGTCCTAAAATATTTATTTTATTTTATTTATATATACACAATTTTTAACAATTAAAAAAAATATAGAATTTGAGACAAACCTCTATCCGTTTCGATTCGAAGTGAGACGATCTGTCTTCTAACATCTACGAACAGCCACAGCACTGTGGCTGCTGAGACTACGCAAACGCATAGTGCAAGAGCTGCAGCGAGGCGAACGAACGGTTTGGAGCGGCGACGTCTCGTGGTCCTCCTCCCCCATGGCTCCCCTTCATCACTGGAAGCTGAGAGCAGCCTGCCTCCTCGCGACCCAGGCCCACTGACCAAGGCGTCCAGCTCCCGCCGCTTCCGCATCTTCTTCCCCACTCGAAGCGGCACTGCCGCGTGCACTGCACTCTCCATCACTCCCAGATTGCTACCGGTTATACATCCGCACACTAAACACTTCCACTCTGTCTATTACACTTCAATACTTCACTATGGTAAATATGACGATTCAAACACGTTACTTCACTTTAGTCAATAAAACAAATGACACGTGCGCGTCGCACCGACTCTCGGCAACGAATGACCGTCGCATATGATGTGGTACGCGGTAATATTGTCCACTTAAAACCTATTAAAACCAGGTTAAAAGTAATTTATGGCAAGATATCTAAATATGAACTGCAGCGTCTGTTTGTACTCCTTTTGTGGGATCGATATTACGAACGGTGGAAACAATATTGATTAACGACCTTATCTATCGCCTTATCGTGTTATCGGGAATTTGAATTAGTTTGAATCATCATCAAGCTTAGGTGGATTAGATAGTCCTACTTTGTATTTCGTAGCCCATACAAGCGTGGATATTTGTAACATATGATGTAATGAATTCGCAAAAAAAACGCGTGTCTGAGATCAGTAAATGCTGGATGTTGCAACATGTTGGAGAAAGGCACATACATAAATCATTCCGACCATTACTTGTCACCAGATAAGACATAACAAAAGATTATGCAGGTATAAATATACGTGCAAATAATAAATCAATCAAAACTGGAACTCTAGAGAACAACAAACAATTTGCATTTAATAACAGTAAACAATTATTTATCACTTACTTGGCCAAGAAATAGCATTGAAATTAAATGTCTATTAAACTTTCAAGTTCACAGTAATGTCTAGGATATAATTATCTAGGTATCCTAGGTAGTGTACTTGCAGATCACGTTATGCCTAAGTCTTGTCTAGTGCTTTGATTTCTACAAGGTCGATAGTAGACACTAGTTAAATAGTGTAGGAAATAGATTTTTATTACAATGAAGGAAAATCGTTACGAATATACAGGGTGGTTGTATGTTTCGTTCCAAATCAAATTTATTTAGACGTTAAGTTTTCATATTTTTAGTAGAAAAGTGAAACAATAGTAATAATACGACTGCACTATTACACAATAACAACAAACTAAACAGTAATAACTCAAACAGAAATCGATAATTTTGAATTGTTTCGTGTAAGTAATTATTATTAGTCCGGAAAAGTATATTGCCATATTTAAAATAATTCAGTAAAATAAAACAAACACTAACCATAATAACACAACACCTCGTATAAAAACTTGCTGACATTGAAGCGACATATAAAACTATAGACTATTTGGTTTTCTCAACCTTGATCTTGGCTTCACATTCGCATTCAAACAAACTATTATGGAATACTACGCATAATTGATAACTCCTCACAAATGTTGATTAGTTATGCCGGAAATAATTAGCTGAATGCTTGGTCAACTAAACCACGGCGGCGGCAGTTGATGGCATGGCATCTCATAGAATATTTTGTTTGGCCCAGTAACGTTTCTATAATATCTATTATTTGTAGATGGAATATTAAACTGTACCTAAATGAAGAATTATAAATGTATCTTCAACCAGTTTGACTGGAAATTAGAATAGCAGCGTTCATTACTGGCAGGAAGCGCCTGGATCTTGCTGTTTTATAGTCACCTATAGACGAACATATTACATTTTATTTGATTCAATTAGTTGAAAGGTCATATAAGCCTGGGTGCGAAATTCTGTTGTTGTGTGGTAGAAAATTAAATTATGCACAAAATAAGATACTTTTGACTAAAACCTTTCTGATGTTATATTGTAATCTTCTTCAGTGTATACTTCAAATAATTATAATAATAATAGATAATAATAATTATAATAAATAATAAAACCGCAGGGGCGACTTTATGGCGAGTCGTCGGTGAGTGGCGTCACCGCGGACCCCGATTATCTGGGGGCTAAATGAGACCTCCTGCCTCCCGGCTTGCCTTGATTGGCCGTCCGGGAGTGGAAGACGCAAGAGCTAAGTACCTAAGCTCCAGGGTGGAAGTGTTAAAGGGCATAACGCCGCTAGTACCGCTCAGAGAACGCGCAGCACACCTCTCGACACCCTAAGCCACTCACACCAATGTTGCCCTTCCGGCGTCATCTTAGGCTGCCTTTTGTGGAGGGCCCATTTAGTGAGTGGCAAGTCATCATCCGCTATAATTTTTATGAATGAGGCATAACTGGCGGGTGCCGTTCCTCGTACAATAGACCAGTTTAATTAAGTCAATGAACAACTCAATTCAATAGCCTGTAACATTAATACCATGTCTGCAATAGTTACTTTATATACCTAACATCCTCTATCTGTAATTTTTACTTAATTTTAAGTATAATATTGTAAAAGGCCTCTCAGTGTTGGCTACGGCCCCACTGATGCCTTAAAAATACCGGGCGTAAGTCCCGAGAATCTGTGAAGAGAAATAAATAATAAATAATAATAATTATAATAAATAATAATAATAAATAATAATATTCACACTAGATTAGCAAACCCAAATTCTTAGACAAAAAGCATCCTGATAAAAAATGATAAAAGTTACGCTGATATCTCTCTCTTATGTTGGTTAGAGCAGCCAAGAAACTACGTAATAAATTCGTTATAATCTGCTTTACTTTTCATTTTTTTTACTGGGCCAATTCATTATAGATAGTCTGTTGTATTTTATAGAGATTAACCTTGTATACATATATGGCGAGTTGTTTACGGTTATTACACATAAGTATTTACAAATATATATTTGTACGTGTACTTTAGATAGAATCGTGACATTGAGAATTACGTTTGAATAATTTATACTGAAAGCCCTTAACTAGTTAAAATGACCTCGTCGATTCGAATATCAGTAGTATGATTTCAATAATTATTAATATTAATTACTGTAGCGTAGTCAAAAACAAACATACATAGCTATATATAATAAATTAGCTATACATATATGTATAATTTAGCGATTATATTGTGACGAATTTATCTCGAAGAAGAAAACAAACTTCGAGCATAATTTTACGGCCAATTATGTCGGAAATAAGCTTGCTGTCTTCTGATTTAAGTATATACCTACTATGTATCAAATCGATCTATTTTATATTGGAGATGTGTAAATATTATTCGAAGATAATGATTGTTAAACAAACTCTACGTGAACTCAATGGTGTGTAAACAATAATAATAATTCACAAATACATAGATTTTTGAAGATATTTTTAAAGATTATTTTATTTGGTATTCCGTCATGGCTAATATATATTTTTATGTTCATGATGGCTGTGAGTATATTTTACGACTATGTGAATTTCTGGTAAGTAGTTATTTTGTAATATTCATAAAGGCGGATTCATCTAATATTGAATTATAAATCGTCTCCCTAAAGAGGTAAAACCACAAGAGTTAATTGTGTTGATAAGATAACACGATAAGTAACGCTATCAGATTTAGTACCGGAATGACATAAAATGTAATAAATACCTAACTATATAATTTGACTATAAATGAATACTCCATATAATATATAATCCATATAAATAACAGCTAAGTACATAGATAATCTTTTAAACGTTCTATTAATGTAACTGGTAATGTATATATACATATATGTATATTATATGGTAATGTACCTATATAGAATGTACATAGGTACGTCATACCAAAACATTCAAAAGCACGAAAGTATCTTAGAATAGTCATATAAATAACGAAAATTAAGATATCTACAAAGATCTATGCATATATGTACATATATATAAGACTTAGGTTAGGTACAGGATCTTTGTGTCTAAAGGATATAGGAGGAAGGATGTAATGTCACGGAAGTAATCATCCCCATATCTCTTCCACCCATTTACTCCCTTGTTTTGTGCCCTTATCGACCTCGTGAGCGAAAAATAAGGGTGAATGAACACCGCGCCTGCGCCCAACACATGCGACACCACAATACTCCTACAGGATAAAATATTCTCACAATATCACCATTCAAATTATCATAATATCTTCCACATTGACATATAGTAGTTTTTGATATATCTGACATGTTTTTCTTTCTTTCTCCGTCTCCAACAAAAGGATTCAAAAGCGTAACTCGTAACGATAAACACAAAACAATGCGAAGTAGACAAACAGACGCTGTTGAGACACAAATTAGATGTCAGATTTCTCACTTATCACCATTAAACTGGCACTTATTTCACACTGTCACATTGGTTATTAATTAATGCTCTATTTGTATGATAATATGAATGTGGTCACAACACGAGGGTCCCTCAGGGGGCAGGGTAGAGGACTGTCTGTGACGTCACGAAGGCGCGGCGACGCATGCGCGCCTCCGTCCAATCAACGATAGCATACACAACATACGACTCATTGTTGCGAAAAATATGTATAACACATATGGCAAATTTATTTATTTGCCGTATTGTGTGGCATATAGATTTCTTTATGTATATTTTAAGGGCTCTCAGACGCGTCTTGGCTTTCTTCTGAACTCGTTTAGAGCAAGTAAACAGAACCATATAAAATTCACGAGATAGGACCGTTATAAAACATCATAAAATACATTTATGTAGATATGCTGATAGTTACGTTACTGGACTGGATTCTGTTTGATTTGATTATATTTACGTATTGGTGACGGGAAGATATCTAAAGAGGATTTGTAATTTTTTTCGGCAGTTCGCCGGAAACGACATTCGCACAATCGACCTTGCGGTCAAAGTACGGTCGTAAGTTGTCCAAAATATAATGTACTTATCCATGGATAACATGAGTGGTTATACATAGGTGTTGCTAGAATACATCGTCTATGCACCCACCCCAGCGCTAAGATCAACTAGATACGACACTAAAATGTATAAGGACGTCAGGACATCACCCTCGAGAAATGAGGCCAGTCTCTAATGCTAATAAAATGAGTTGGAGCTGATGAAACTGCTCGTAAATAAAACATTGTTGTTTTCTAGAGATGAAAAGGTAATTCAGGTTAATTTCTCTCTCAAGGACTTGTAAAGACACAAACAACAATTCTAAGACACCTTTTCTATATATATTTTTTATTCTCATTTGCTAGAAAAAATGCATATTAGGATGGTCCCAGTCACTCAGCAATACGTTAGTTACAAAAGAAGTGTAAGTTACGTAATTATCATTATTTAAATAAAGTAGGCCACTGCCAACCCAAAACTAAATAAATCTAAAATGCACATCTTACTTAACGGTGAGTTTGTTGTTTGAGAACCACATAAGGCAATGTCGATCTTTGACCATGTCCAGTATGCGAGTGTTTTCAGACGACGTGGTTAAAGGCTCGACTGAAAAAAGGTCAGGTACAAAAAACCTAGTTCCCAATTTGAATACTTACATCTTTCAGTCATTCATTAACCAAGCATTTGTCGAAAGTTAGTGGCTGGAACAAAGGCTATTATAGCATTGCTCATTTGCATCGTTCACGTATTCTTACGCACGAATGAGTAGTACAGCTTTGATTGAGATGCTAATGCCATTGTGGAATGAAAGCGAGTCGGATGAATCTTTGCTAATTCTTCTCTAGCAGACGAGAAAAGAAAGTAAAACTGCCCTTAGTAACGATACGGCAACGTTATTGTCTTTCTATGTTCACATCTATACATAATAGGAAATAAAACATTGTAAGGAGACTCTGATGTAAAGTAATTGTGTAGAAATGATTACACATTTTTCTAATGAAGTCTTTGAAAATACATTTCTTTATGCTAAAGATTTAATTTAGCACTTCAAGAACGTCATATTTATCAATGATGATAAACAACAAGATTGCGGTAACTAAATCGTGTCTAAAATCAAAATGAATTACCGCATTCAGTACAACTTTATGTCATCGTTCAAATATTACGATGTTCGTTTAATCGGGTGTCCTAATTGTTCCACCTTAATTGCTTCAAGCTTCGGGTCTTCACAGTAGAGCGTAATTTAATTTGCTCGTGTTCTAGAAAAATTACTCGAAAATTGGGTTGGATTATGTAATAAAATATCTGCGGCGTAATTTATTGCTTCCGCGGGAATGTTCGCCTTTAAGGCGGGGTTCGGTATTTTCAGGGACTGTTAAGTATATCGCTGGCTGATTAATGTTTTGCGATATGTTCCGTTTTAACAAATAATTTTTAGAATTGTTGTTAGTTACGTCCAATTGTAGGTACGTAGGTACGAGTCGGTCGTAAGGTTTTTTCAAAACGAAGGAAATTCAATTGACGGAGCTCACATTATGCTAGTATGAAATAAATAAATTTATATGTACTTATGACGTTTAGAAAGCGCTTTATTGAGTCCAATTGTTTGTCCTTTGGTAAATAGGTCAGTGTGGTTACCCCACCCGGCTATGTAGTTAAGTGACTTATTTATGAGAATTCCCTGGACATGTTTGTGCATATACTACTACCCATACTAACCTGCTATTGAACTATTCTATACAAGGTTACATGGTAGTACCTTACAAGTTACACATAAAATATTGTGTGAGTGTGACTTTAAACACCAAATCTTGTAATTTTACTTAACTACAACTTCTCATGCTTGTTATTACTGTAAAATAATATAAGCTGACAAATGTACTTTAAAATAGAGGAAAGTGCATTTACTTAATGTTCGATTTATTTTTTATTGCAAGGTTAACCTTTTATTTGACTACAGAATGCTTTAGCAGGAGTTAGCAGAAACCCTGTATACACTCATACTCATAAAACACCTATACTTCTTTGTTCCCGAGGTCAGATATGTAACAAATAAGTGCAGGTACAATAGGTTTATGGGCTTATGGACCCAGGAAATTTATGGAGGTCAGGTGAAGTATGCAGATTAACATGAAAATAATTTTTAAAATTTCATAGCATTATTTTATGGGATACTAGTCGTTGCCTCAGGATTTACCCACATTGTGTTGGAATTATAAATAGTGTCACTCACAGGACCATATAATATCATCATACTAAAATTCACTATGTTATGCTGTGTTGACAAGATCACATACCAATTTAGATTGATGAAAGATTTTACACATGAACCTACATACATTTTAAGTAAGTAAATACATAATGCACAGATTTTTTCTACTCTACAGAGACAATTGCATTAAGGTTAATTTGGATTGCATGCAATGCTTTAATATAAAATCAGCTTTCCTCAAAAACATATTATATTCAAATAGCTATTGTACTACAACAGCAGATGCTAGCAAATCTATAACTCAGTTTCTTTAAGACCTACCTTTATGTACTTCCAGCTTCATAGTAGACACCTGGTCATAGAGTGCAGCACAGATCCATGTGAGCATGATCAGCCACAGCAGTAGGGTTCCCCGGACTGCCCAGTTGAGAGCACATCTCACTTCTGTGGCAATGTTGGGCTCGCTCACATGGGTTGTTGGACCCCGGCTTCTCTCTCTTCTGTAAAGTAGAAGCTAGTGTTACCATTACCTACAGTCTTATTAGTTAGTCCTATTAGACACAAATGTTAGTATATATATATATACTATATGTATATATTATGCTTTACTGGATACAAAAACAAAAGAAGGAAACATATTTTAAATCTAGTGCCACATACGGAAGCCTAAGCATCTTTTGTGATATATCTGAGTAAAATCTTGGTTGTTTATCTGAGTATAATGTATATCTGTCTATTATGGTCACTACCATATTGGCTGTTTGTCTTAGTATGTTGTTAAGCTATATTCTAATATTATATTACAAGGACCTCTAGGTCCTTGTAATCATGTCATTTAAAGGAACTTGTAATCATTATTATTCTAATTGTGTAGAAAAAAGTAAGGACAAGATGGCAAAACCAGTGTCAGCTTAAGTTATTATCACTAATTACAAAGTGTCAAATGAAATCCTGCAAGCTAGTTTATTCCTTAGTTTAAAGTCAGTACATTTATCATTTACACACAAAGTATACAAGAGATAAGATTCTATATCAGTGCTTTGATAAATGAAAAAAATAAGCAATTATAAACAGTCCACAGCTAATTCACTGGAAACAATCAATCATGGGCAGGCCTTCATCATCACTGATAAGCATTGTTTTACCTACTATTACATGGAGAGTAGTAAATTTCATTAGACATACACATTGCTAAATGTATACATATATATATTCTAGCATAGAGAAATTCATGTCAAAGATGAAATCATAGCAAGAACATAATTAATCAGTAATAACATTAGGGTAGAATAGGAAAATCTAGGGAGTAAGTAGGTAGTTCAAAGGATAGGTTCATGCTCTCTTATATTATAAGTAGTTATTGCATAAACACTAAAGATGAAAATGAATATAATACACCCAAAAAAGGCTCAAAGAAATTTAGAACTTTATAAAGCACGTTAAAGATTAATTCGGCTGCAATTATGTACCTGGTTATTTTCTTTTTCCGACTAGGTATAATCTCGAGCTGTAAGTCTTCAGATTCTTCGTCGCTAGATAAATCTAACAGACGAAAGTTTTCTTTGTTAACTCTTGAAGGTGCAGACATTTTGATTCATACAAAACATACTAATCTACACTTTAACTTTGAGCACGTAGCACAGTGCATAGTAATTGAGATATTTATACTGAAACACTTTCATTTTCAGTCTGGAAAAGTTCTCAATTCGTGTAAACTTCAGACGCACCTTGAGTGAAGTCTAGGTTATAATTAATTCTTATTTACAAATTACTTTAAGCTACTTAGTTAAAATAAATTGAAATCAGAGGATATGTTTAGATATTAGTATTTAAGACGAAAAAACTAACACAAAAATACACGGCATCAAGAGAAAATTTAACCAAAACATGAGATATTGAAAAGCTGAAAACAAATGGATGTCAGATTGATGATTTATTTCACTGTCAAATTATCGAGAAAAACAACTTAGTGATGTTCCGTTTCCGGTTATCACTCGATTAAATAGATAATTTAAAAAAGTCTTTCTACGGTTCATTATTTTCTTGGCTGGCAATTTAAAACTATGATAGCAAACTGTCAATGTCAAAGTGACAGATGTACTGAAACTGAAATTCAGGATTTTTTTAATTTTTGCAATGGGGCGTGCGGTTGTTTTCAATTTTTTTAGTTTCCTATTAGATTAATTTACGGCATTAAATTGCCGAAATTTTATTTAACATGAGAGAAAAGTGGAATTTTGTTTTGTACCTGATATGGTTTTCCTATTTGATTTTGTCTGCTGTGTTGATGTTCGGGCATGGATTTCTTCTGTCTCGTAAAACTCTAAGCGACGTGACTGAGTGCCTGCGTCTAGAGAGATTCGGTTGTGATGGCCACGAGAAGGGGAATTCCACTGCGAAGGATTCTTGTGGAGAAGATGAGAAGATTCGGCGGATACTGTCGGTGCCCGGCGGGCCGCTGGTCTGTGTGCCTCCTGCCCATCGAGTGATGTTTGTGCTGGTAGATGCGCTAAGATACGACTTCACAGAGTACGATGAGAACAAGGAGCATCCTCTGCCGTACCAGAATCGTTTGCCAGTCATGAGGAAGACATTGGACAAGTGGCCAGAACGCACGAGGTTGTTTAGATTTATGGCCGACCCTCCTACGACGACGCTGCAGCGTGTAAAAGCACTAGTGACAGGCTCGTTGCCTACTTTCATTGATATGAGCTCCAATTTTGCTGCTATGGAGTTGCAAGAAGATAATGTAGTTGAACAGGTAATTTTCCTTTCATCTTCTGCCCACTATTTGATATAATAATATTAAAGCAATATTACATTGTGAGCAGTAGGAAACTGCTCACATTATCACAAATGCTATAGGTAAGTAGGTACTATTGGTGTGTGTGAGTAATGGATACTATTTCATTCAATTTTATTAGATTTTCATATTAAATATAAAAGATAAGTATTCAATATGCATTGATACAGCCTGCTATTAACTTTTTATTGATGTTTTTAGCTGACCAAAAATGGTGGCAAGGCCATTCTCCTCGGAGATGACACATGGGGTCGACTGATCCCCAAGCAGTGGCAGCGCTCACATGCAATGTACTCCTTCCATACATGGGACTTGGATACTGTTGATAATGGTATGTAAATATAATGTGAAATAAACAGATCATCAAGAACTCCAACTGAAAACCAACTGCTGTTTTGTTGGCCTATGTATGCTCGCCTTTATTGCTCTTGTATTGTTATAACATAAATTATAACAACCCTTTGGAGTATAGGAGATATACTATTACACAGAGATAGAGAAATGCATATTTACTCTATGTACAAAGTGTAAAAGTTGTGATTAATTTCATGTGTAATCCAAACCAAACTGACAAAAGCATAAAGTTTTCATTATTACTTTTGCAGAAGTGGACACAAAAATCTATGATGAAGTCATAAAAGACGATTGGAACCTCCTTGTGGCTCACTACTTGGGTGTTGATCACGCCGGCCACAGGTACGGGCCAAACCACCCGGAGATGACAAGGAAACTGAATGAAACCAACTCCAGATTGGAGAAGATACTGTCTATAATACCTCCAGATGTTATACTGTATGTTGTTGGTGACCATGGCATGACTGAGACAGGTAATTTTAATATATGTCTTAAACCAGCTCTATACAAATAATATTTAATTTAATAACTTGTGGACTAGGTTGAAGGAAAGGATAAGGCTATTTTACTACAAACATATATATGTACAGCGCTATATCAGGGGAGCAGTATGTTATGTCAATCTCATACATATTTTTTAGATCTGACTGATAAAACTACATTTTACTAGTTACTTAAAAAATTAAAAAGAAATGTTTTTCTCACATCATTTATTTGTAAGTAATCACTTTCACTTGAAACCTGAACTTATCCCAGTTTGATCACTTAATTAATGTGTTGTATTTGAGCAAACATCACAAAATATTGAGTATGTAACAGAAAACATTGTTTTCATTCTATTGATTTCAAACTCAAAGCATTTCTTTAGTGGCTGAACTAAACACATTCTAATCTGTATTATGTAATTGCAACCACACAATAAATACATATATGTACATATATTTCAAATATTAATTTACATAAGTTTATTTTCATTCTCTCACTTTAATATAAACATATATCTTCACACAAAATATTTATATTCTTCTCGAAAGTGAACATTAAAATAATTTTCATATTGTTTTAGACTCACAAGGAAACTCTGGTAGGTATGAGTAACTGTAGAAATGCTAGAAAATTTTCATTTTAGTCATTGGGTTTTTTCGCTGTTAAACCATCAACATGTGTGTGATTCTAAAGCATTTTGTAAACATTTTAACTGTTCTTTTTAAAGAATGTTATTGCTTTATCCTTTTGTTGCGAATGATTTAGTGAATGATAATTTTAACACTCATTTATATACCAGAATATTATCCCTTTTATATTACTTGCATGTTTGTCCTAATAATGCCCATAAAATGTCTTACCACATTTTTTGTATAAGTGTATTCCATATGACCTACGCTACAAATGACTGGGTGGTCTAATTTCTAGTGTAAAAAACATCTCATATTGCAGTGATTGTGCTTTATATCTGCCTAATCCGAATGCTAGATCATGACATCTACTGACTGTTGCATGCATCAAACTGGGTAACAAAACATTTATAAAATCCATTATTCTTAGGTGATCATGGAGGAGAAAGCAGGGCAGAGCGCACAGCCGCTCTGTTCGCTTACAGAGGCTTGGGATTCAGCGGAGAGAGTGCAGATATTGCTCTAGGCCGAGAAGTACAACAGACTGACTTGGCGCCTACAATGAGTGCAGCTTTAGGCCGCCCGCCGCCCGCGCCCTCTCTAGGGAATTTACTGCTTCCAATATTGCCCAAGACGACTATACCTCGGACGTTACTGCTCTTGAGTAATAATTTGAAACAGGTATGATGTTTTACAGATACTGTGAGGAAGTTGAGAACTTTGCCCTCAAATTGAATTTGAAAAAACAAAAAAAAAGTTAAGTAATAAGTGAACACATTATCATTGGTTGCTATCTTCATATTTGGATGTCAATTGACAAAACTAGATGTGGATAGTGGTGCTCTCTTTTATTTAAGACGAAAAGAAATATTAATTAATTTATTTATAATTATAAATTATTTCTACCAATAGCGATCTTCTAATGATGATTAATGTATTTGATGTAATTCTGATACTTACATATCTCTATCTACAAAAATGCTAGTCTACTTTTCAATTGACGCATGATTACAATCTCACTTTTCGTCATAATGTTATCTACATTTTCATCATAGTATTGTGATAATTACATGCATACAAAAATGTTGTTAATCCCTTTTCAGATAACACAATATCTCGTAAGGTATGGCGAGGAATCTCAACAAGTGTCTCTCGACAGACTCGCTAATTTGATCAACGCAACTCGGGAGCAAATAGACAAGGCGGCTACAATTCAAACAAATGAGGAATTAACTAATTATGTCGCAGATGTTAGGTGAGATAACTGACACGAAAAAATATTGAAGTTTGGACCTTAAAACTGTATACTAAGAGTCTATTTTTGTTTCAGGGCTCTGGTTGATAACATCCGCGCTACTTTTAGAGAAGTCTGGGTGGAATTCGACTCGCTATCCATGCTTAGAGCGCTTCTGCTGCTCCTGTTAGCTATATTCTTCAACTGGCTGATCACAGAAGGCATTCCTTTGGATAGATTGCCTAACATCTTTGCTAGTACTTTTGTCCCGACCGGTTATGTTTCCATGGGCGTATGTATAGCATTCTGCTATACGATGTATTATTTTAAAATATTGGAAGATGTCGAGCACGCGATCTATTTGAGTACCGGTTTAGTGTCCGGGGGTATTACTTGTGTTCTAGTCATTATGCACTGGGATGGTATCAGTCAGAAATGGTACGAAGGGAGGTCCCAGTTTTACGAGAGATTCTCTCGAGCGGCGCTTGTCGCGTCCGCTGCTATTCTAGTCTCAAATAGCTTTGTTATCGAAGAGGGAGCCAGTCTGTCCTTTTTAGCTTTGACAGTGTTAGGATTAATGGCGTGGAATATAGGGACGATAAAAGCGTTGGCGTGGTGGGCTGCTTGCGGGGTGGTGTTGGCTGTGAGCAGGAACTATAGAGGTTGTAGAGAGGAGCAAGGCGACTGCTGGGTGTCTGGTGGTAATATGCCGACTGGGCAGGCGAGTCGTGCTGCGTTGGTGCTGGCTCTAGGATCTGTGGCGGCCGTGGTGGCTATAGCTAGACGGTATATAGGCTGGAGAGGCCACGGGGTGGTGGTGGCGGGTCTGCTCGCTTGCGCGCACTGGGCGGTCGGATGGGGCACGTTGGGGTCTCCGAGCAGGTCTCGGTTGCTGGCCCGACTGTCTTGGCTGGTTCTTGGAGCGATGTTCGCGTTACTGTGGCGGAGGGACAGTAAGGGAACCACGGTACCTTTGATGGTGCTGTCTTTACTTCTGTTCGTGGGGAACACGTTAGTGCTGGGAGCGTCGCTGGCACCTTCAGCCGTGCTAGCCGTGCTTTCTGGCTTTCTAGCCCTGAACGTTGTGGCCTTGCTGAAAAATGACGGATCGAAAGGATGTGAGTATTACTTGTAATAGTATAAATAAGTAAAATAGTTTTACCACCGCCTATGCCCTTAGAATAGTGTAGCTTGTATGAATTAATTCAACTGCCTGTAAGCTATTTAGCGTCAATTAGCTTGCCAATAACAGATTTAAAAATGCCGACAGTATATTATCCAGTTGAGTTGTTTCAAAATAAGATTTTTCCGGTATAAAACATACAAATCACTGAGACAAAAACTAAGGAATATTATTTTTTTAATTTCCTTTGTACCGTCAGTCATTCACGATCACCAGGTCACCTGAAGCGACATCAGCCCTAAACAAAAGAGTGCAAAATAGATACAGATATTAATAAAAATCGTTTATTTGACGTAAATATTATACAAAGGGTGGCTCCGAGAGTCCCAGAGTCCAGCCCCTCGTACGAGCTTATGATCGTTGAGGCACCTACCGCCCCTCTGGGGGGTGGCAGAAGATCCAACGACTCGAAATAACCCATTGCCCGTCCCCAGCTCTATCGAGTCGCTGCAGCTCGAGCGTGGCGTGCGTGTGGGCGCTGCTGGCGTGCTACCAGTTCTACGGCACGGGCCACCACGCCACCATAGGCCACGTGCGCTGGGGGCCCGCCTTCCACGCCGGCGACCCGCACTATGCACTGCTGCCGGTCGGACACCAGATCATTGCGGCGCTGATTTCATTGGAACTGTTTGGTAAGTAATTACACGAGTCTTTTAAAAAAGAGTGTGTGGCTCGGCAGTGTACATATGTGTCTGGTTTACTTTCCGGCTCACCCTGCTTCGAATCCGGCCCTACACCAATGATTTGTTTTTTCAAGTCATTTGTAGATTTGCACTCGCTTAGCGGTGAAGGAAAACTTCGGGAGGAAACCGACGTGTTTGAGGACCACAAAATCCAAAGACAGGAAGAGTCTTCAGTGAGAGTTCTGCTGGGCATCCACCAGGGTGTATCTGCCCAAGCGAACAATTCTGCGGAGTTACAACCCTCAGTCATGACAGAGAATAGATATACCTATACTATTAAGAGAAAAGAGAACATCTTATACCACCTTCTATTTTGGGCGCCTCCGTGGGCCGGATGACACGTTATATTGTAGGTCCCGGCTGTTTGTCTAGTACGGCAGTCGTGAAGCTATGTCCGAGGCGCTTGTGGCGGCTTGATTAACTCTCGACACTAGAGTTGGCCACTCTCATTCGATAAGAACAAGACCACAGAACAGAGAAAACAATGGAAGTGGTGCTCGTATCTCCTGCCTGCGCCACAATTAAGCAGAATATAGCAACATTCGCAGCGGCCATGATTAGTCGTGCTTAGCTACGTGACCTATAAAGACGTTCCGCACTCGCACAAAAATTCATGCCCTGTTGTGCAATTATTACATATCAAAATGAAAGCAGGACGTATAATTTATCAGATGGAGATTTACGAGTATATTTTGTTTTACTTATATGTGAGTTTGGCGACACCGCTACCCGTACTAAGTAGTTATAAGGGCACTTCCATTGTTTTCTCTATTTCGTGAAGAAGACCACCTAGTTACTAGGCAAATATTTCATTTTAAACAATGATTGTATTGCTTGTTCCAGGCATGCCGTTCCTGTTCGGTGCGTGCGTGCCCCTGCTGGCGCTGTGGAGCGGCCCGGGGTCTTGCGGCGCGCCAGCGGGCGCGGGGCCGCGCTCCCAGCTCGCCGCCGTCTTCTCGCTCAGCCTCAAGTTCGCGCTCTGCTTCGCTGTCAGGGTGAGCACATCTATCTAAATCCAAATTTGTATTACATATTTGATGCAGTTTTTAAAGAGATACAGTGATTCGAGATAAAGATTTATATATATATGTATAATAACGCGTGCAAAGCCGCGGGAAAAAGTTTGTATAAAAACAACTGAAAACTTTTATACCTAGTAATTAAAAAAATCGAACATAATGATATCTTTACCACGCGTGTCGCTCATTATTTAAATTATTATATAAATGAAATAATGTAGACATATTGGTACCTAAATACATGTTTTTTATGCCAATTAAAAGCTCGCAAATAAGTTTATCGCTACTAAAACCATTTAACATTTTATCGTAACGATCACATTTTACTTCCTAGTTTCCTGTGGTTTAGTACGTTGTACAAGCCAGTATTTTGTATAACGACTATTAAAGTGGCCACAAATAAATGTGATTTTAGACAAGCAAGCCAACTACCATACCTACTGATTTATCAAAATTGACTGGCACAACTGATACCAAGCAATTTAGAGAAACCAGCATGAAGATGGAAGTTTTATATTATATCACAAAACTGGTAGAAGTGTCGGGATCTGTGATATCAATATATTGCTGTGCTTTAGTACTTGTGTCTTGGAGTCTAATGTCGAACTGGAGAACTTTGCAAAACTTTATCAGTATTAACCAAATACTGCTTGGCACTGCTCACATTTTGTTAAACATGTTCTTTATAGAGTTTTGCCAGACGAACTATTTCGTTTCAGATTACCTTGATCCATTAAACCATGTGATACATTTTTTATTTACAAACAGTGTTTGCTGGTCATTCAGTGCCATTGTTTTAGCTTATATCAAACTAGTTTAAGTTATGGATACACCTGCAAGCTATGAAAAGAGAGTTGTATTTGGATTAACACTCAATATGACTGTTACAGTGATTATAGCCACAGAAATACTGACAAATTCTGGCAAGGTCACCGAGTTCCCACCATTGATATATGTTTTATTATTAATTATATCTGTTTCTATGGCATTGTTTGTAAAAAATGTGACGTCGGTTATGTTTTGTTGCAAAAAGAATATTAGAAAATTTAATTATAGTCACATTACTGCTCTGATTGGTGTTGCAGTTCTTGGTGATGTGTTAACGGCAATTTTTGTAGTACTGATGAATCTCTTTACTAGGGTTACGAAAGAAAATGAAAATTATTATTTTTTGATCCCGAAGGTTTTGATTGCATATAGGGTCCTTCCGTTGACCATAATAACAGTTTTTAATAGATCTTCTAGAAGATGTTGGAAAAAATATATTGAGAGGAGAAATCGATTGCGGCTCGCGCGGTTAATTTAAAGAAAAATAGCAAGGTAAGAAACTACGAATGATGATCTATCTCCATACTCCATTTCCGTGAATTTGACGTGGAGTGTATGGGGATGCCAGCTGTCAAAATGATCATGTTTTAATGGACAAAGCTATATAAAATTTGTACTACAACTGAAATATGAATTGTTATCTCAAGCTAAACTGAGAGAAGCCATCGGCATCCGAAACACAGTTATTAACTAGTTCGGATGCCTTTGGATTTCCATACAATGTTAAGTCATAAGCAAAGTAAACAAAAAAAAAACAACTGGACAGAACATTTTTAGTATTTTACACAGCTTCCCCAGGGTAGAAAACTGAGCTATAAAAGCAATTTCTTGTTGCAATTAAATCTTGTTTAAACACCCTGTGCCTTGGTCTATAAATCATGTAAATGAAACTCTGGAGAAGTATATAGTGTTTTTCAGCTGCGACTGCTCCTTAAGCGACTTCATACAACAAACTTGGTAGTTAGTATGGAGGAACACACCTACCAACCACCAAGAGCACACCTACAAACTCCAGAGTTTTATTTACAATGGATTTCCGCAAAGTAACGCCTGATTCAATCTTACAAATCATGTGTTACATTTGTAAAACGTCTACTGATCAATATGTTAACTAAACGGTTTTCACTCACGTGTAATTCGCGTATGTTGTTTACGCGTTTCGGATGTTATGACATCCATCTTCTGAACGTATGTTCTGGGACCGCGGTAAACAACATACGCGAATTACACGTGAGTGAAAACCGTTTGGTTAACATATTGATCAAATGTCTTACGAGAGTTTCAATATTCTTTCTTGGCGCCTACCAATCATAAACACACGTAAAACTGATTTTATTATGACTTAACTATGTAAATCTATGTATACCTAGCCCTAAGGAAGAGCCTACACTCCACAATACAGGTACATCCCAGTGTGGAGTGTAGCGATCAAAATTGTATTAGTATCTAAGTTTTTGATCAATAAAGTTATCTTTATATTAAACGTCAACTGGTTGCAGGTGTTCGTGTGCGCGATCTCCGCCACGGTGCACTGCCGCCACCTGATGATATGGGGGGTGTTCACTCCCAAGCTGCTGTTCGAAGGCGGCTCCTGCGCCGCGGCGCTCGCCGGCACCGTGCTCGGGGCCACGCTCACCTCGTGGCACATGCCCTCGCAGCTACGCTCCAGTTGACACAAGCAAGCGAGCTAGACAAACGCGTGGAAAAATCCATGCAAAAATAATGCCCGCACCGAGATTTTAACCCATGTCACTCGTACTCGACTCTAGAGCATTATTTTTGAATAGATATTTTTCATTACGTATTAGACTGGTTGTGGTAAATATGCACCACTATTCGAAGTTTAACCTGTGTGAGCCAAATGGCACGATGCAACTTATAAAATACATCATCATCATCATCGGCCTTATCACATCTACGAGAGATTATTATGTAGTGTCCGTACTGTTTAATAAAAATAAATTAGCTAATACAAGAACATCAAAAATACAAACCTGCATTATAATAACTCGTATGTTAATACCACGTCGTCTAATATAATACCAATAGAGTTACATAATATTTTGGCTCACTGAGAACGTGTTAATGCCTTTATTCAACCTTATGTTGACGTGAATAGTACCGATCATGTTTTCATAGATATTCCGTCTTATTACAAAACGTGGTTTAACTTTTAGTCAAAAACTTTGAATTTACTAAGTCCGTTTCTGTTGTTCGAAATTTATTTGTCTACTGTCATAATAATCAAGCTGTCAAAATGTTACCCATGATAATCAACGTTCCAATTTGAAGTTGATATTTTTGTTATAGAAAGCAAAAAGGGGAAGAAACAGTCAACTGTGTAATGTATAACCACCGTACATACCGATATTTCACTAATTTCTCAGTTAGACGGCCTATCTTCTAACGTGACACTGGCAAAATTGCAAAGTATAAACTTCGCAGAAGCCATAACAAAAAAAACAAGAACCGACTTTATATTGTCCAAACATTATTTTACGTGGGTGGTTTACGTTTGACTACAGCCTGCCTGATGTTAAGCATTGCTGCAGCCTAGGGCGTAACACGCTTACCTAGAAGATACCTGTTAACTCTAGATTTGAAGACCCCTGGATTGCTTGGAAGGTTTAGATAATATTTAAACCACGTTTTGTAATAAGACGGATTGTGTCTTACTATAGGTACAACATATTGTATGGAAATATGTTTGCGATAGGGCACATTAAGCGCCGAGGTACAAAGGTACTTGTATGAACCCAGTATAATATGAATTGTTGATGCATTTTGGCGGGGAATTTTGAATCAAGTGAACATTAAAATGCCTGATTATAATTTGAATTAATTTGCCATATAAACTTTTAACAAAAAATATATTAATATTGATTGTTCCGAAGCTACCGATGTGTTTACCATCAGGCGAATTACGGTCAAGTGCAAACCCGTTCCTTGTAAAAAAAAAGTTGCGATGTTGGAAACGGGTATACAATAATAATAAAACCCCGATGTCTGCGTTTTAAGGTTAGAAAATATTTTTTTCTAAAATCTCCTATCAAGTCAAATCACTTGTTTCAAAACCCGCAATTGTTACCTTTGACGGAATATTACATAGTAAAATAAGTTTTTGAGATTATGTAGATATTTTAAAGACATTTGTTTGTAATGGATTGTTATTACTTATTGTGTTGTGTGCGTGGAGCGTTTTATGCTTTGTGGTCGATGTAATACAATGTCGAGAAAATATTTGGCATGTCGGGAATTTATTACCGAGTGATATTGTTTTCACATTTTTATTTAAATTCTTACTGCATAATGCACACTCATATTTACATTGCTATTGAATAAGATGGTTTTAAACTAGTTTTGAACTTGGTTTACACAAGAAATAGGATCTTTTTTTTCTTTTAACCGTTGGTGCCGTATATCGGTCGATACTTTTGTTATTTAACTTATAGCATCGTCCCACTACTGGGCCATTCTCCAATTCCTCTCATTCTTTCTTGTCAAACACATTTTTTTCAGTTGGTACTGAAGATGTCAATATCACTACTATTCAGTACTTGAGTCTCGCGACAGACTAGTGTGGAGCCACGAATGGCGCCGAACGCGCCCGACTTCAGCCGAGCGCATCGAGTTGACTCCGCAATGGTTGATGCGAGCGATACGGCGGAGCTGTCAAAATTGATGTTAATTGTTTAAAACAATGATTAAATGAATTGATTATGAATGTTAATAATATAATAAATAACTCGTTAACAATTATTATTTGTTCTTGTGTAATATTTGCTGACAAATAGTTTATTATTTTATTGAAATTAAAAACCACTTGGAATTGATTTTATTGATTTTCGGACGGGTCCGCGCGTTCGATCAAAATCGTTCTCGCGGATCCCGTCGCACTTGCAATTGATTTTAAAGATTTGTATTATCGTTTCCACACCACTCTAAGTAGATAATATTGGCGCGTATTTTTATAGTCGTATCCCCGATAGGCCTACATCCACTCTCTGAAACTATACGAATAACAACATTAGGTACTTAATTGTTTTGGTTTTTTCGTAGCCACAAATCTTCTTAAGGAGGATTAAACACCACAAAAGGTTAAACACCTGCGCGCAGGTGTTTAAACCTTGTTTACGAACAATGAAAAAAATAACAATGGGTACAAAGTATATTGACTGATTACTTCGTAAAAGGTCAGTTTGCAAAATCTCGGAAAATAGATAACCATAACTATACGCTATATCACAGGTGTGCAGAGATTGGTGAGAAGGTATGCTACCTATAGTACTAATATAATAAAAAATAATTTCTTAGAGTGGTGTGGAAACGATAATATAAATCATTAAAATCAATTGCAAGTGCGACGGGATCCGCGAGAACGATTTTGATCGAACGCGCGGACCCGTCCAAAATCAATAAAATCAATTCCAAGTGGTTTTTAGTTTCAATAAAATAATAAACTATTTGTCAGCAAATATTACACAAGAACAAATAATAATTGTTAACGAGTTATTTATTATTTTATTAACATTCATAATCAATTCATTTAATCATTGTTTTAAACAATTAACATCAATTTTGACAGCTCCGCCGTATCGCTCGCATCATCCATTGCGGAGTCAACTCGATGCGCTCGGCTGAAGTCGGGCGCGTTCGGCGCCATTCGTGGCTCCACACTAGTCTGTCGCGAGACTCAAGTCTATTCAGTATGTCGTTAAATAGTTATAAATAATGGAACTCATTCATAGTTCACTCTTAATTTATGTTTGTACTTACAAAAGAAAAGTATACAAGTATGTAAATAAATATTTATTTATTTTATTTTATGTCCTTTATTTAGTTCCCATGACACAGCGATTGCTTAGTAGGAGGTATGGAGCTAGATGGCGATATGTGCAATGTAGGTACCGCATTTTTTTATTATTCCGTGTGTTCCCGACGTGCCTTACAACTTGGCACTAACTATATTGAAGTGTTCGCGGAATAAGTCCCGCAGGCGCGGCGCCACAATCGCGTTTTAATATATTTCTTAAAACGGTAAAAATGTTTCACACTTTTGCCACGGGACTTATTTCGAGATATGGATTGTAACATTCAGAAAACAGAAAGTATTTATAGTTGTAGGTATTTATATTTATGTTGTGAAAATGTGGGCCAAAGCCTTTTTAATAATGTACAAATACCTACTTATTGTAGACTTAAAAAGTAGCTACTTTCACTATGTTTTAGCTTCAATTCTAGTATTGCATAGCATTTATTTGTGTAAATAATAGGGGTTTCATATTTATTTTGGTTGCTGACTTGTGCCGGTTGTGAATAGCGAGAAATAGACAGGCGGTGATAAGTCTTGTATCCCTTTCACTCTGTAGTTTAAATAATAAAATACAGAGGGAAACTGAAAAAAAATAATCATTTTCCAGTACAGGCATGTACAGTACACTTCTCTTCACTCTTCTTTTTCTCTTCTTCGTTCTCTTTCACTATGTAGTTTATTATTTAAATCTTTAATTTAGAGTGAAAGAAGAAGAAGAGTGAAGAGAAGTGTACTGTACATTAAACTACAGAGTGAAAGAGAACGAAGAAGAGAAAAAGAAGAGTGAAGAGAAGTGTACTGTACATGCCTTTACTGGAAAATGATTATTTTTTTCAGTACAGGCTTGTACAGTACACTCTCGACCACAGAGTCGTTTGTGCTAGCGTCGCTTCTGGCAACCACACTGGTCAAATGAGTGTCTTGAGTAAATAGCGATATATCTCTCTTAGACTCATTCGGAACAGCCAGCATTATAAACATAGACACTGCCATTTTAAAGTTAAATAAGTAATTGAATTATGAATGAATATTGGGATAATATAAATGTGTGGCGTCTACGTTGTTATTTTGTTAATGTTGTTGCTTTTAACTTTTTATATTGAACAAATGAAATGGCGAATGAAAAATGTATTATCTATAGTCAGCTTTTTGTTGTAAATGTATCACAAAGTTGGAGTATAATTGTTAAAGACACACTTTAGGCGATTAGATATTGTAGTGAAAACTATAGGACTTGACTTCCGAACGCTTGTGATGTTGATTTTGTACATATTTCACATTATTTAACCAAGAGAAAGTCAAAGATTATTTTATTAGATAGTCAACACAAGGAATTTTATACATTGACCAATAGATCTTGCTGTCACTCTCGCATAGGTGCAATCCGGCATTTGAGCGAGCATGACAGCAATATAAAAGATATTGAATCGGGCGTTACTTTGCGGAAATCAATTGCAGATGAAACTCTGGAGAAATATGTACTTTTCTCACTTCTTACTCTTTCTCCAGATTTCATTTTTAGGACTTTAGAAGTATAACAGTATTGTTGTATTGTAGTTTATTTACGCTTGTTGTAGCGATATTGCTTGCTCTGCTAGAGAAATAGAGTATAGAACAAAGGCATTTGTATTTGTTAATTGGGAGTGAATAATATTTGTTTTTGTAATGAATTTTTATTAATAAAATATATAATTATAGATTGACTTGTTTAGTTTTATTACCATATCTTATCCTTATTTATAAATTTAAAAAGAGTACATAATAAAATAAAAACATTTAACATCCCACAAATATATATATATATATATATATATATATATACCTATATGTTACGGTAAATGTGGATAATCGGTAATTAGGTATGTAGGTATAATTACCGGTAATTATGCATAATTACCAACGCACACGGTAAATGTAGTGAATTATCCACCATCAGACAAACATTTCACCAACTAACTAATACATATATAAATAAATTTATTTAATAATAATTTGACTAATTTTGTTTGTAACCAATTTTTTTTTTTTTTTTTTTTTTTACATAAAATAGGCTCACGCTTGACTACACGTTATAATCTACGATCTAGCGCGCTTGCCTAGAAGAAACCGGTTTACTCTCGACTTGAAGACCGACTAATTATAATTCAGGGGGAGTCTTTGGAACCTCTAACTAATGTATAACAGTGCCTGCATGCCGAACCTCTACTCGTGCGATATACTCGTATATATTTTATTTATACTTGTATTTATTCTAATAAACATTTTGATTCTGATGTTTGATTTCATTATTTTCTTCGTTTACCAAAGGGGTATGGTAATTATATATAATTACCGGTAAATGTGATTAATTCGAAAGTTTTTACCACTTTTACCGAGAGCACTGGTAGTTATGCATAATCACCGGTAATTATACATAATTACCGCATTATCCACATTTACCGTAACATATATATGTATATATATGTACGTCAATTGATTCTCTCATTTTAAAGCGAAGGTAGAACAAGCCTGCCAATAATATGTTTGGTTTCTCCATTACAATAGTATTATTAGTACCTATCTATACATATAATAAAGCTGAAGATGGTCAAAATCTGAACATAGAAGATATTGGGGAAAAAATATTTGGGTACCTATATTTTAAATCCATAACAGAACACGTACCAGCCGTTTTTAGAATTTTTGTCTGTTCTTTGTATTTAAACACTCATAACGCATAAACGGCTGAACGGATCATCATGATTTTTGTATTTAGGTAGTATGAAGTCTTAGAAGTGCCATAGGTACTTTTATCTCAAAATAATGCGAGCGAAGCCGCGGGCGTCCACTAGTGATTAAATAAAACTGCAGAACTAGAGTTTATACTATAACATTTTATTACTTTGGAATATAAATACCTTACTGTTCACCTTATAATGCAATAATAACAATTATCATTGTAAAGAAATACACACCCCAACATTTGCAATCTGAATATACATATCCTGAACTATTCAAGAAAATTCATCTCACTTAACTTTTAGTCCTTTATTCAATAAGGCAAAAACAAATTTCATACATATGGAATGAAAAATAAAATTAATTGATTTAACATTCCTAGCTGTATCCGGCTTCTTAATTTGCTACATTTAAATTTAAGGCATATGCATGTTGTACTTAGTGATCAGTTATATAGAGGGCAAGGATAGCTGTAACAATTCACTAGCATTCTTCTTCAAGTTTAATTGTAAAAAATGCAATTTCCTTACATATCAAACAAAAATATTATGACAATGAGACCATCAATCCTCTTTTTGAAGCTGGTTAAAAGAAGTTGTTTTTTTAGTTTAATTGTATTTGATATACATTTTAACAATACCAATAAATCAACAAAAGTACAAATTTCCAGCATTTGAAACGTCAGTTTATATATCAAATTGGTATCATATTTTTACAAATAGTAGATCATGAATCTTTTATTTTATTCGCAATACATCAAGCTTCAATGGAGCAATAGTCTAGAGATTGACATAAGCCTCTACGCTAGCGAAGTCATGGGCACTAATAGTACAAACATAGTAAAAAGTGGAACTAAACAAGCATGTAAGTAAAAACGGTGGCAAGTCTACAGCTATCCTATATATTACTGTGTCATCTCATGAAATCTACCATTCTGTATCTGTACATTACAATTTGTGCTAAATACTGCATGCAGGCACTATGGGGGCAATTGACTAGTGTTACAATCATCATACTTGTGAGTGTACATTTCAATTTAGCACCAATACATACAAACATGTCTTTCATAAACATAGGTTTAAATAGAAGCCGGATTGTGATGATTTAGGAAGATGATGATGTTGATGCGGGGGGTTCGTAGGGCTTTATCAGGTGTTCAGAGAAGGACCTTACGGCCGGCGCTCCTCTCACCTCCTTGTCTAAAAGAGGCAGTTTCGTTACATGGAAGTCTTCATATAGATCGGCTATTTGCTCCAGATATTTCTCTTGGACCTTGTGTCTCGCCGCGCACAGTTCGCAAGGCGCTGACGTGCGTAGTAGAAGTTGGTTCACGATAATATTGTGAGTGTCGATACCACAGCGGGTGAGCTCCTGCACCAAGCGTTCTGTCTCGTACAGAGAGAGGAACTCAGCGATGCAGACACAGACAAAGGTGGTTTGGTTTGGGTCCTTGAATTGTGCGTTGACTTGTCGGATGACAGAGAGCATTTCGTCCATTTTGTTGCTTAACATGTCCGAGTTGAACTCGGTGAGGCCGAACAGTGATGCCGCTTGGTTTATGAAAGGCGCCACCTGTAAACGGACATAATATTTTTTGTTGAGACAATATACAAAACAGTCTGTGTGTCATAATGTTTGAAAAAGAAAGGTCTACTAGAGAAAACCGCATTAAAATCAGTTAAGCTTTTTGAGATTAGCGCGAAAACACTAATACACACACAGACAAACAGACAAAAACTACTGTTTTGTTTTCTATTGCATTGTTAAATACTCAAGTAAGGTCAGTTGGGGCAAGCGCGGCTTTGAGGTAAGTGCGGCTGGCATTCAATATTCGATAACTAACACAGATATTAATAAAAGCACCACCTAGTGTCGACGAAATATATCAAATTAGTTCTGAGAAGAAAGTTTGGTGGCGCTACTCGCCAACAAACTGATTTGACGTCATTTTTATTTGTCAGTAGCATTTCACTACGATATGGAGTTAACGTGTGTACATTATTGTAATAAAATTTTTGGTTACTAACGAGACAAAAGCTGATCTGACATGCGTAAGTAATTGTTATATACCTAAAGCATAATTATCGCGTAGTTATTTCAATTTGTTCGTAAATTTTGTGATAAAATTTAGGAGTCAAAATACTAACCTCAAATTGTGTTGTTTGGGAAAGTGCGGCTACATCGTTTGGGGCAAGTGCGACGCTATGACGCACTTGCCCCAAATCAGAGGTTATCAACCCTTCCATTGGGAACAACATTTTCGGTTCATTTCCTCAAATCATATGAAATGAGTCCCTCATAAAAAAATATATAAAATAAAGTATTGCCAACGACAAAAAAACCTGTAAAAACGAAAGCTATGACTAACTTATTAAGTAGAAAGCAATTAAGACCAAAAATTAATACATTTTTTTTTCAGACCATGGTGCGAAATTATGTAAAAAAAACAAATGGGCCAAACTGGACTCCCGAAATATTGCAAAAAGCTTTGACAGAGATTAGAAATGGAATTCTCACATTTTACGCTGCTAGTAAAAAATATGAGATTCCAAGAGCAACGTTATTTGATCACATGACTGGTAGACGAGGGCAAAAATCTAATAACTTTGGAAGACCAACAGCTTTAAACGCTGATACGGAAGAAAAACTAGCCAATCTCATTTCCACCATGGAAATAAATGGATTTGGACTGACTAGAAAAGAAGTGGTGGAGCTTGTAGCTGAATATGTCAACAAAAACCATTTGCAATCTCCATTTAAAGATGGAGTCCCCGGTTACGACTGGTTTACTGGTTTTGTGAAAAGAAACAATTTATCTATTAAAAAACCGCAAGCTGTAGAGTATGCTCGAAAACAAGCCGCAGACCCATTTGTGTTGGATGAGTATTTTCAAATTCTTGAAAATACTATCCAAAAACTGCAACTGCAAAATAAACCTCATAGAATATGGAACATCGATGAGACTAGTTACTGCAACGATCCCAAAAAAACAAAGATCGTTGGTAAAAAAGGATTCGAATCAACTAGAACAACAGCTGCCACAGGAAAAGACAACACGACAGTGCTCTTTGCCAGCAACGCTGCTGGTGGTAAAGGACCACCTTTCATTATATATAAGGGCAAAAATGTATGGAGCGAGTGGACTTCGCCTGATGCATACGAAGGAACTCTGTACACAGCTACAGAAAATGGTTGGATAGAAAGCAAGGCTTTCGCTGAATATTTTACAAAGAGTTTTATACCAATGCTCGGTACTACCGACGAGCCTACTTTGTTAATATTTGATGGACATAGCACGCACATACAGTTGGCAGTAATAGAGGCAGCAACACAAAATAATGTCACAATCATCAAATTACCTCCCCATACAAGCCATTTACTGCAACCGCTGGACTTGTCAGTATTTAAACCTTTCAAAGATAGATGGGATGACAGAATGATGAAATGGCAGCGTTGTAACTACGGCCAAAAGCTATCAAAGAAAGAATTCTCCATTATTATTGGAGAAGTGTGGCGTAGTTTAGACCCAAAAATAATAACTAATGGGTTCAGAAAAGGCGGAATATTTCCTCTGGATAGAACAGTAGTATCAGAAGATAAACTGGACCAAATATCTTTAAGGAAATGGAAAGAATACAAAAAAGCTGCTGCAATTAACGCATCACACGGAGTCACAGTTTCAAGCCCATCTACATTATTATCTATATGTTTAAAAAAGATAAATGGCGAAGAAATATTGGTGACTCGAAGCCCTCAAACTGTGATATCTGGACGGACAAATAATGAAATTTCCTTTCAACAATTGCTGCTAAATACCATCAAAAAGCATGAAAGCAAAGTAACTTTTGCAAAAAAGCGAAAAATTGCTAATGGTGCAGAAGTTATAACTCATCCTGATGTTGTAAAGAAACTGAAACAAAAAGAAGACGAAAATAATAAGAAAAAAGACAATCTCAAAACGAGACAAAAGAAAACTACTACCGATAAAATTACAATAACGAAGAAAAAAAAGGGCCCTTTACCTGATACTCCAGACATTCCTGGTATAAACGGTCAAGGTTCCGGTAAATCAAGTCTTCAATCAGAAAACCAGGACACAAAAAATAATAATCCAAAAAAAGTTATTATAACATCAAACATTCAAATAGAAGACTTGAGCATATATCGGGGAAGTATTAATAAAAAAATGATGACAAACATAAGTAATAAACCAGTGATTAAATTAAAAAAAACAAGACAAGACCACTCACGTCTCAGGAAAAATGCTGCATATCTTCAAGACAGCGCTATAAATATGGTGACAAAAGGTACAAAGAAAACTGACAAAGATAAAGGACTTAAAAAACAAAAGAAACTAATAATCAAAGAAGAAGATGAATCATCAACTGATGACAGTGATTTTAGCGTTCATGATGTGTCCGATGTTGAAAATTTTGCTGATTTTTGTAACTCAGTACTTCAAGATGATGACTTAAATTTAGAAATTCCTGACTTTGATGACAAAGAAAACATTAATCAGGCCCAGCAATGTACTGATTCTTCTGTCAGGTGTTGTATAAATGACTGGGTTTTAGTACAGTTTGCGTCTAAAAAAACAGTTAAACATTTTGTAGGACATGTCCAAAATATAACTAATGGGATACCAACAATAAAATACGCAAGAAAAATTCACAAAGCAAAAAAAGATGCGATATTTGCGTATCCAATTATTGATGACATATGTGATTTGAAGCACAGTGAAGATTTAGTTTCAGTACTACCTAAGCCAGACATATCCAGACGTGGTCATATAATTTTTAAAATGCAATTTGACGGATTTAATGTGCAGTAGCAAGAATATTATAGGTATAACAAAAATGGCCAAAGATACTAATTGTGTTATGTAGTTAATTTTAGATACTGATAATATTGCAATAGCTCTCTTTATAATGTAGAAGACTGTTCATGTTCTATAATTATGCATAAGTTAGATTTTTGTGACATAAGATATGATCTTTTTGTGTCGTACGTTTTTACGTTTTACATATACTGATACATTATTTTTCAAAGCTTATTCACTTAGGTAATTGTCATAAGCATAAGCAATATTTTTTAATCCTAATATTTTGTTAAGTTAGTTTTTAGCCTTACATTAAAAAATTAACGTATTTTTTCTATGCTTGAAAATAAATTGTGTGTTCTGTATATACGTTTTATATTTTAAACTTTCTCGAAAACCTTTTTCTTATATGTAATTTCACAATGTCACATCAACGTCACACTCTTAAATTTAATATTTTAACACTATTTTCTGCAGTGGTTCCGAAAAATTTAACATTTCAATTTAGTCAGCACTTTCCGAGTAGGTACCTGAGTTGACAGACCCAATCTGAAAATATAAAATTGTCCTAATTTTTTTTTATATTATAACATTAAGTTTGCCCAACAATGGGACACTACAGGCTCATAATAATATTAACATTAAATTATTAGTGGGCGTCAGTTTTTTCGTCAAATATATCGGAACCTTCGAGCTGCTGCAAGCTGAAAAAATGTTTAGCACCACTGCCCGTAGGAAATATGCCGCACTTGCCCCCGCTTATAATTTTCATGCTTTTTGTAATGGATCTTATTACAACGAGATCGAGTCTAATATCCTTTTGTTAATATGATAATGTTGTGTCGAATGTTGTGTTGATATACTGTCTATAAGTCTTATAAAGAAAAATATTTGCGTGCGCCGCATTTGCCCCACTTCGTTGGGTAAGTGCGGCTAGTGACAAGGTTGTAAAAGTATATCAAAATACTCTTAAACTTGTAACTGAGCGCTATAATAGCAATTTCATTTAAGATATTGATCATTATACTTTATGATATTGAAACTTGTTGATTGCATATTTCTAATGAATCAAAGTAATTCGAGTGCAAAGTCAGGTATCGAAATTATGCGCCGCGCTTGCCCCAACTGACCTTACCTTTTATGTAGAGAATTTGATCCCATACAATTTCAGTAGGTAGGTACTTAAGTGTTTTATTTTATACAATTTCAATTTTTTTTAAAGAGTACAAAAATATTTCAAATTAATCCACAAAATAGCATGTTACATGGTGAAAAAAACCCTAAACACAGAACAGATTTCGTTCAGCCAGCAAAAACCCAATTAGATCTCTTTGAAATATTATTAAACAGATCATTGATTACACTCATTAGACCTTTTCATTGGTTAACCTTAACACCCGCCATTAAATTAATTATGAAGAGTAATAGTGAAATTATTGTCTAATACTAGCGTCAACTTCTTTCAGGAAAACAGGATCTTTTATAATTAAACCACCAAGATACAGGCTAACGCCTAGTTTGGAGTCTTTTGTTAATACTATAATTCTATTGTATTGTAAATTAACTAAAATATGAAAATTGTAATGTATAGGTTAAGTTTTCAAATGACAAATAAACATAGCTTTACTTTACTATATATTACCTTAGACTTGAGCCGCATGAGTTTCCCGAGCCCCTTCTCGACGACCTGCGGGAAGGAGAGCAGGCGCAGCGTGTGCCCCGTGGGCGCCGTGTCGAACACCACCGTGCTGAAGTTCATGCTCTTCACCAGCTTCATCACCTACAGATAGTGTGTTTAGAACTTATACAATTTAACAACTAAAAAAAAAATTAAATTTACATTAAATTGTAGGTCCCGGCTGTTTGTCTAGTACGGCAGTCATAAAGCCATGTCAGAGGCCCTTAAGGCGGCTTGATAAACTCTCGACACCAGAGTTGGGGCCACTCTCATTCGATAAGAAGAAGACTAAAAAAAACTTTTTTTTAGTTTGACATTGCTTAGTTTTTTTTTACAAGGAATGGGTTTGCACTAGACTGTAATTCACCTGATGGTAAGCAATCATTTATCATTAGTGTGACAAAATAGATGGAATTAGAGTACTCCTACCACAACCATGATAAAGGTCTTCAGGTTGAACTCATACACAGATTTATATGTATAAACAATAAATAAATAATTCAAATTATTCACATTTCACACAGAAATAAATTAATATAAGTAAACATTCTGAATACAAAAGACACCTACCTATATCTCATTAATTTGATTTTAGGCAAGTGGGATTGCACTGATGTACCTTCATTTTTATTTTTATTTATTGCTATTTATTCATGCATCATACTATACAATATTGTTTTTAGTATACTCATATGTATAATTATTTACAGTGTGTGGTGTTGTGGTTGCTTTCTATTGTTATTTATCCATATTTATCTAGTACATTAACTTACATGTTTCAAAACTCTCCTTACCTCAGCATAACTCATAGCCTCATCAATACCGGGGAAGGCTCCGACCAGCTCCTGCATGACTCCCTTGCCGAGTCGCATGGCCTCTGTTTCTCCTTCAAAATACTCCTCTGGAAGCTCAGTCAGACCCACATTGGGGTCTATTTCCATTGCAAATAGGTTGTCGAAACCATTCACTTTTGTTGGCACCTGTAATGTATTTATATAATAATATTTTTTGTAAGGGCTTGCTTTGCTTTGATAATATTATATGTATACTTATTTTGAAGTGAGCATATTTCTTAGCTCTAGCTGAAAATGATTATTCTATCATAATTGATACAATATATTGGGAATTTGAAGAATTAGGGTTTAAATCTGCTGTGTGTTAGTACTTTTAAATTACCAATACAAATTAGGCATATATCTAACAATGATATGTACCTGATGATGGTGCCACATTTTTGTGAAAAAATAAGTAAAGAACATTAGAGCATTTTCATATACCTTGGAGAACTTCTGGTCAAATGCATCAGATATGTTGTGTGCTGGATCTGTTGATATGATCAACACAGTCTCTCGCACCTTGGATAGCTGCACTGCCAGACTGCAGCTGTAAGAACAACATAGGTTTATTATTGGTTCAGGACTTAATCAAAGCAGGTTTTATGATTAGAGCCTTTGAAGTAGCAGGTTATTATAAGTACTCGTAAATAATTGTGTAATGCACACACGGAATGTTTTTGCCACCCTAACAAAAAAAACTCTTAATGGAAATTTATTTATAAACTAGTAAATGCATGAATCTTTTATTACATTTTGTGGAAATAACATCATAATGAACCTTTCAGGATCATATACTCTAACTAGGTATATATAGCACAAATTTCATTGCTGTGTGACAGACAAACACACTGTATATACCTAACAGGAATGATGTTAAGAAAGAGGTTAACTGTCTCTGTAGCTGTTTCTATTTGAAATTGAAATAAATAGATTTGTAAATATATGTTTTGTTTTCTGGTTTATATTAGTACTTTCGAGAATAATGAGGCCAATATAATCATGACTCAGACGGAAATGGCCTGAAGGAAACTATGTGTAGAAATTGATAAGATAGTCCAAAAGCCAGAAAGATTAATTTATGCCTAAAAAGAAATCATAATTTACTGTGAAATGGAATGATGAAATTTACCTGCAGGTTGTTTTGCCAACACCGCCTTTGCCTCCGACAAAAATCCATCGAAGCGATTTCTGGTCAACAACGTTTTTTAGGGAGGGTTCCAGAGGTTCAAAGTCATTATCTTGATTTTCCGCCATAGTTCTTGTTGATATTGGCAAATTAAAGGAACAAAATGTTTAGAAAACGCTAATTATTTAGAATACTGTATATTCAAAATCAGGGACACGACACACGAAGCACGAGCGATTTTGTTGTCGAAAAAAGTATGACGTTAACGTTGACATTTATCTTATACCGGCATTTAACTTTTTTGTAGTGATGTGAAAATTTGAATCTATCCTACTTAACGAAAAAGGTTTGATCAAGGTTTAATTGCGTGGAAATTAGACCTTAATTTCAATACTTACTAAATGTCAAAGTCAAGTCGGTTGTCAAAACAATTTTCGCTCAAGCTCAAATTCTGCCGATCTGCCGATCGATTTCGATTTTCGCGTAAAATTATTTGAAAAATAGCTATAAATAAATAATTCTCGCTAGTTCATGGGATTTTATGACTGAAATGTGTTACTTAGTGACAGAAAATAATGCTCTTTCGTCTTACCCGCGGTCGCTTAAAGTTCAAAGTTTATTTACTATTTGCAATAATCGCAATAATTTCTATTAGCGGCTATTTGTTTCCACAATTTCGGATTTATTCTGCACCTGTGAGTACTCCCGCGCCACAGCAGGTGAAGGCCCCTCGGCACCTTTCGAAGCTAGTGACGGTTGTGTTCCGACAGTTTGAGGAGTTTGAGAACGATGTCGCAGACAGCGTTCAGTCGTTTGTGTCGGCGTACCCGAACATGCCTGTGGTCGTGGTGTGCGAGAGCCCGCCTTACCCGCCGTTCCCGTTCTCCGCCACCAATGAAACTCTACGAAACGTGAAGGTGTTATCTCTAGAGCTGAGGCTAACAGCGGCCCCACAAGACCTCGATCCTATGGCACATATTTCTACTGACTACATTTTATTTGTGCCGGATTCTACGCGCGTGTTGCGCCGCACTCTTCAACAAGCAATGACGGCAGCTACAACAAATCCATCTCAAGCTATAGCTATAGGAGTGGGAAATGCCAGACTGGTTTGTCAGCAAGTTAAATGGAACTATGCAGAGTGGACCTTACAGTACAATAAAGAAGTGTCAGGGAAGATTTGTGATGCTGTACATGGACAACATGCCTTGTTGATCAAGACATCTCTGGTGCGACAATTGCCACATCCCTTCAGTTTTCCATTTCCTGAGTCATTGTATTTACAGACTGCTGCTAAAGGAGTAAAGGTAAACAAACTAGAATATAATCATGTTATTTGTATCTCAACTAAAAACCAGCACTGACAACAAAAAGCTAAGGCTATACCTTGTGTCATATTTTTATATTCTTGAAAAATTAATATTTCATTTTCAGATTCAGCTACTTGACAGTAAGCTGGGGCCCGGCAGAGCTGTGTTAAAGAGTCCAGTGGCCAAGCAGAAAGCCTCTCGGCGCTCCAGGGACTATAGGGTGGCATTATACAAACAACTTGGAGTGAAGGCCATGATTAGAGAAGATGGGAGGGCTCAGTGGTTTGGCTGTAAGAAAGAAACTCAGGTTGGTCTTGTAGCTAGGTACTAAATTATATTTTTTATGATCTATGTAAGTAGGCCTATGTTTCTTAATAACAAGCCAGCTTGCAGACTATGTTGTATACTCTTATCTAAAAATAACAAAACTGACCACAGTCTTCAGTAAAAGAAAACCTATGTACCCACTCATTGAATGAATCATTATCCTTAATTTTTTTGAGGGGACTTGTTTGACCAGAGGCATTGAAGGTTAAAAATAATAAAATATAAATATTTTTCACAGCCACAGACTCCATACTAAGTTACTGAAAACTAACATTTTAAGGGTGGCTTCTGTATGTCAGAAGCAACAAATTGATGGATGTTAGATGTTAGTTAATAAAGTTTATGTTGGTTTACTTTGATATTATTATATTTAGTGCTTTGGTGTAAGACGTTAAACTTGTATTTTCAGCGTTGCTTCCCCTCGGTGCAAGGCACTCCCTCCTACATCCTGTCTGGGCGCAACACGCCGCCGTGCTGCCGCCGCAACATGCGTCGCGCGGCCGCACACGTGCTGAAAGCACTGCTGGCCGCTGGGGTCCGCTGCTGGCTGGAGACCACCTCGTTGTTGGGAGCTGTTGTTAGGTATAAAATATTGTAAAACTAGTGATAAGTAATATTATACAATCATCTCACACATTGTTTTGAATGCCCTACACAATTTATTTTATTATTGTGTAGTCACATCATTTATTTATTATATTTGTTTCTTATTTTCTGAGTGAAGATTTATTTCCCTCTAATGTAAAAGACCTGATGAATTTGGTTTTCAACTGTTGTCATCTGTAACTCTTCTTCACCGGCTTCAAACAACACTAGATTTATTTCTGAAGTTTTCATCTACAACAATTTTTACAAAGATTTGATGAGTTGTGAATGAGAGAACATTTGCGCAGCGCCCCTATTGCTTTTCCCCTATTTTTTTTATCAGATATCAAGCTAAAACTCCAATAAATGGTATCCAAGTAGGAATCTTGAGTTATATAAACTAATCCACACTTTTTCCCCTTTCAGAAACGACCTCCTCCCATGGGCCGAGTACGTCGAAATCGGCATCCACGCGGCTGACGTGTCCCGCGTGAGCTGGCTGTCTCGAGGCGGGGCCGACGCAGATGGCTTCGTGTGGGAGCGAGCCACCAAAGGACATTACTACCGAGTGGCATTCTCGGCGACCAACCGGGCGTATGTACTCATACTGCCCTTCAACGCCAGGAACGGGACCATGTGGCCCGCGGACTGGGTGCTGGCGCATCAGAGGGACTTCCCCGAGAGACATCTGCATCCACTCGCACAGGTGAATAGATAATATTATTGTGTAACTCTAAAGAGTCGTGGTTTCGAGTGCTAGCAACTAAGCGCAAATTTATTGTTTCATATCTTTTTTTTTTTTAACTTGTATGGGTTTGCACTTGGCCATAGTTTACCTGATAGCAAGCAAAGGCTATGTATTTAATGCCTTTTTTTATTAACCTGTACTGTCCCACTCCTGGGCAAAGGTCTCCCCCAACTTAGTGTCTTAGTAATAATTAAATCATACCTACCATTTAAAAAACCGCAAAATTGATGGTCAGCTAGTTCCGTGATGTTTAGTTTGTTTTTATCTAGATTAAACACTAGCATATTCACCAGTAATAATAATACCTCATCACTCTCATATAAACTTTAACGTGTACTTATATATTTCTTATATTTTATTGTGTTCTGTTCTCGTGTTGTTTCGTGTCTCAATAAATGTATTCGTATTCTTATTCTTTACTACTACAACTTTATTTCAACTCTCCTTCAGATCCAGTTCGCGGGCCGCCAGCAGGCGCCGGCCCCGAACGACGCGCGCGCCTTCCTCGACCTCAAGCTGGGGGCCTTCGCAGTGGAGCGCTGCGACAAGCTGGGGCCTAAGCTGCTCTACCCCTAGCCAAGATAAACAGATTCATCAGTATGTTGCTTTATATCCCACTCCCCACAAATATTTTACTAGTGTACGCCCGCGGCTTCATTCACACTATTTCAGGATAAAAAGTAGCATATGACACTCCGAAGACCTCATACTACCTACATTCCAAATCCGTTCAGCCGTTTTTGCGCGATGAGCGTTTAAATAAACAGATAAAATTCCAAGAAATTGTTGGAATGCTATGAATTCGAAGTACCTATGTCCAATTTTTTTTTAAATATCTTTAATGTTCTGACTTTCGACCCTCTTCAGCTTAAGTATATGTATAGATTACTGTAAAAGCAAATGTATGTTGCTTCACACTAACGGCTGAACCGATTTGGATGAGATTTGTTATGGAGATAGATTAGAACCTAGATTACTTTTAATCCCGGATGGAATTATATAGGGCAGGGATAGCCGCGGGCGCCGCTAGTTTCTTCTATATTTTAAGTACTCACTAATTTGTGAAAATATTAATGTTTTATACAGGAAATAATATCTTGTGTTAACCATTTTTCAGGTCTTTTGCACTCTTAAACATTTTACACATTTTTTCTGGGTAGTAATGTAGCTAAATTTGTTTAAGAATAGTTGTTCAAGAGGTCCTAAGTGTGCATTTATTTGTGAAATTATGTCTTCAGTTGTTGTCAGATAATATCAGAAGAATCTAGCTGGCTAAACTAAAATCCAATATTGCATTATTAATTTGAGGAATCTTTTCCTGTGACATATCTTTATATTACGTTTGTACAGCTACACCATAGACAAAAACTCAAGTTTTTGTCTATGGCTACACCAAATATGTATTGACCATTGCATTTTGGCTAAAACTATATGCATTGACAATATATGCATATCTCTGATTCCCATGACTTGCATTTTATTAAATAGAAACAGAAATCTAGTCAAAAATTTAATTTATATATATTAAGATAATTTGGAAACAAAGTGTGTTTCTGCTTATTTTTTTTTGTAACGCATTAGTTTTAGGAATAGCGATCAAGAAATTGTTCAACATTGTTCTAGTCTAAATACATATTTGTATTTTTTTGAAGCAATTTTGTAAGTAAGTTTAGATATTAGACTTTCACATGCGTTACCAAATTGATTATAATGTTATATCTTTAAAAACAATGTGCCCTGTCCCATTTGAGGTTTTTAAAATATCATCATCAGCCTGTTATCGCCTACTGCTGAGCTTAGGCCTCTCTTCTTGTATGCCGCTCGTCCCGGTCCTGCGCAGATTGAATCCAGGTACTCAAAAATATAAAGTAACGTATATACATCTCTAATTTTAAAAACGTCGAATGAAATAGGTTTTAAGTTGTTAATCTATTTATCTATGTTATTATTTGTTTTCAAAATCTATCTAGCATGCAATGCTTAAAAATATTTTTACAACGATCGAACTGTCTAACTTAAAATCTGAATCTACGAGTGATTTGTTGATCAGGGTTTTGTATTTTAACTATCTTCTTCTTATCGAATGAGAGTGGCCGACTCTGGTGTCGAGAGTTTATCAAGCCGCCCTAAGGGCCTCTGATATGGCTTAGCGACTGCCGTACTAGACAAACAGCCGGGACCTACAACTATTAACAGGAGAAAGAAAAAAAAACTGTTCAACTTATAACACTTTATGATTTGGATTTTTAGGAAAAATGTTATGAACGTGTAAGGGCGGTTGCATACATTGAATCTACATTCTTATTCAAGAATCTTATAATATCTGAATGCTATCGTTTCTATACAAAATGTTCTATTATGCATTTCCTCCACGTGAAAAAAATGCCCAATATGCTATGCAATCGCCCAAATAAGTATACATTAAATCTTGTTACCGTTTTGTTTTTAGAGTTTATTATCGAACGCTATTTTAAGTGATAGCACGAAATTCTAAATCAATTAGATGATAGTAAATCACGTTAATATACTTCTTAGGCATACTTTGATTAGCCACTAACACTAGAGTTTAATATTAGGTATAGTGTATTAATAAATACACAATACAGCATTGAAGTAAATATAAATACTGGGTTATTGGTAACATACATAAGTAAAATTTCATTGACAACTGTTGTTTTATACAAAAAGTAAAACCGACCCAAATTATCAAAGCGAATCATTTTTACAAATTTATAAAACAAAGCGCTAAAACTCAAAAGCCGCCTTAACAAGTTTCGCGTAGGTTGCCAGTAACTCTGTATTTATATTTGAAAGAAGTAATTGATTGACACTCGATTTGGAAACGACACAATAAAAGAGACATGAAAAATGGAAAGTTTTATTATTTCTAAAATTAAAACTAGCATAGTCTTAAGTAAAAGTATCACAAAAATAATGAAAAATAAATTAAATAGGTATACTAGGAATGATTGTGATAAGTGAGTATTATTATAATTTAATAATCAGTTTTTTTTAATCTTCCTCGAACTTTTCATCGACTACGCCCGTCTTATAAGGCGGGTCTCGGACCAAACTTAGCAGCTTGTCCAATTTCATTATCTGCAAAAAAACATGGATCCATAAAGTAATAATAATACACCAGGAACATGGATCTATACACTCAAGCGTCGTGAGGAGATACGATAATTAATGATACGAGTATGGTATATTTTTATTTTATTTTATTTTTATTTATGGTATATACAGCGCCAAAAGCCTCTTTTGATCGCTAATGACAAAAAGTGGTGTTTTAATTATTTCGTTGAGTAAGTTTACTTACAATAATGAATCATTAGTAGTATGTAGTATGAATCATCAACGTTATTAATATGTATTATTTTTTACACTTGGTTGCAATCCGCCTGATGGTAAGCAATTATTGCCGCCTAAGATATCAATATACCTACACAGGTATATTGATACTAAAAAATAAATACTTACTGGGTAACTTTTACATTGAAAATCGCTCGACAGATCAACAGAGAGTTGTACAAGATCTTGCGAAAAACTTCATCACCATCAGCATGTTTTACTATGCACAGCTGAGCATAGGCCTCTCTTTTATATACCCCTCGTCTCGGTCCATCGTCTAATCCAGAAAATCCCTGTGGTTTTACGTAGGTATGACGTCGACCCATCTGAATGGATGGCCTTTGATGCCCTGCAGTTTTCAATAACATAATGAAATTTACCTGCAGGGTCCTTTGATCAATTCCAGTGGCCTTTTTCGGAGGCTTACACATCACTCTCAAGTTCGGAGATAGTTTGAGCACGTGACAAGTTCCTCTGAAAATAATACAGAGAGATATGTTATAGTAGAAAACATCTCTTCAATACACAGGTATATTATGAGTAAGACAGTTGCAACTTATGTTTGGGGTGGTCACATCTATAATGTAACACATTACAGTCAAAATCTGTTATAGCGACATCGAAGGGACTACTCATATTCGGTCGTAAAAACCGATAGTCGTAACAACCGGTGATATTTTTGAGGTACAAGAGAAAGTATTTTTTTTATTGATTAGGTAGTATAATTGAATGTGTAGGTACATACAAAAATTCACATAGAAGATATGAGAGCATATTAATCATTTTTATGTATTCATAAAATATGTAATTTTAGTCTGTTTGAAACACTTTTGTCGTGCGTATGAATTTTGTAGTTCACGTTGAAGTTTAATTAGTGTATTGTCATAATTTCCCTGGATGTGAAACTGTTCATTGAAAAGAACAATCTTTCGTAATACTCTAACAGCATTGAGACCATCATTCAAATTCCGCTCTTTAGCTTTGATATAATACGCGATTTTTCTTCGATATCGAATTGTTTTCTTTTTCTTTTCGTCATGTTAAAAGATTCACAATTAACTCAAAAATATACTTTGGTGCGTCTTGTGTCCAGATAAGTAACAAACTGACTAAACAGATATGAGAAAGCGGACTTTGATTTTATTGCTTGCTTGCACGTGTATTTTGTTTCTGAGAATTACAAAAGACCCTAAACTCGACATGTTTTTGTTTACTTTTATGATCTTAATAGCCACTGACCAGATGTGGACACCGTTGCCTATTCAAATTGTTAACAATAAAACTGGTCGTTCTAACAGATACAATTCTCCGAAAATATTGGTTAAATAAGGTCGCTAAATGAGATAAATGTCGTAATAAGCAGTATTTTTTATAAGGCGATCATATGGCATTCAGTCGGGACCTTTCATTTTGGTCAATATAACCGGTATGTTGTTTTAAACGATGTCGTCGTAAACGGTTTTAACTTTTACAATTATTTTAATATCAATTTTATTACTTCAACTAATGAGAATTGAGAGCTAATGCGCTGAATTAAATATAAATAAACATAATGACGAAACAAATATCTTTCAAAGCGGACCTGTCTATAACTTTAACTTGCCTTTATGCGAGTTTCAAAAGAATTTTGATGTAAAAAGAAGCCTTTTCCAGATGCCCCCAGAGAGATTTGAACTCTCGACCCCTGGTTTACAAGACCAGTGCTCTAACCCCTGAGCTATGGAGGCGATGCGAGCGCCGACGAAATTACCAGTGTCTCGCTTAAACAGATAGAGGGAGCTATCTTGTATGTGCTAAGAAAGTAGGTTCGTACAATACGTATCCTTTTGTGTGACGATGTGTAACTCCACCTGAGTAAATTGGCTATTGAAAAGGATCGTATATGATATGAATTATATATATTTCACGATGTTTGTGTTCTTGATTGTGAAGCAAAAATTCTGAAATGGAGGCGTCACTGTTTTGGACTAGGTGATAGTTTATAGAAAATATTATGCTATACCTACAGCACCGTTTCACTCTCACAGTTCCCAGGAATACAACACACCTATATTGAGTATACTGACATAATATACATAATATTGTTCATACTGTGATACGGCAAAAGATTTTGTTTAAGAAACAGTTCAGTCCGTATAGGTAATGCTAGAAATCTGCAGTAAGTACCGACCTATCTATATGTCCCAGGTTTTTAGACCAAATTTTTGGGTTTTTTAGGTTTTACCAGGTTTTAGAAGTATTATTATGTTGTGACGTCTTTTCATTAGTCACGACCCTCAGTAATCAGAAATATGACTAGGAGGAGTTTATTTTCAGCTTCTGAGCTGGTATCTTAGTGCTTTTAGTTTGTTTATAAATATTTATGCTCACTTGGTATCTCCGCAGACGATGACAGGTAGGCGCGCGTTGAAGTCCAGTCGGGTGAGCTTCTTTGTCTTCTTAGAGACGACCGCCTGCACGCATATCGGCCGGTACTTGTTCACGTTCAGATCGTATACGTATACCTGTGGGAAATAGGACATTAAAAAGTAGGTACATACTCGTATATTGGTTCACGTAGAAGAATAGGGAATTAAACAATAGTTTAACAGCGGTCCATGTAAAGTTCGAGGAAATACAAATAGAACAAAATATATATTATAGCTTAGTAGTTATTTGGCCGTTTTGTTTTATTGCCATAGATCGATATACTTAGTTACGAAATATAAAAGATGGATGAGGATAATGATATAAGGATGCGAGCAAATTCATAGATTGTGATTCATATAGAGTGAAAAAAAATATATTTTGACTCTCGACTAAGAATAAGTACTTAGTTATTTTAGCCTAGCCAATTACGACAAGAATTTTAAGTAAGTTAAAATATATCAAAGAAAAAGGAGTAAAGTAAAGCCATGGAACGATAAAATGTGAAGCAGTTAGCTCTAAACATTGATTGTCATGATATTGTTTGAAATCTTTGTGATCTGTGATTCAAATCAGTTAGTTGTTATAGTGTATTTCAAAGATAAGTGTTATCTGATTGTTATGATGTTGTTATGGTTATGGTCTTTACCATAACCATTCCATATTTATTTATTCCGTTCTTTATTCGTAAAAAAAAATATTTAATCTAATATGATGTTAATATGAGTTACCTTTCCATCAGCCGTGCATGCTGCGAACACGGTGCTGGAGTAGGGCGCCCACTTCACGTCACCCACGGGGGAGCCCAGCTCGAACATGAACAGGGGCTCGCTGGAAATAAAGGTTTCATTTGAATTCTCAAGAAAACCTGCTTATATTATTTAGGGAATCTCTAGTGTGTCCTTCAAGCCTCATGGTTCATTCCAGCTAAGCAATAAACGAAAATTAGTGATAACTGCAGATATACGATTAGATTAATATATCCTAAGATATTTGTTTCGTTTTTGGTCAGCCTGATAAATTATGACATAGCCCTACAGTTTTATTAAAGAAGGCCTTACGTTTAAGTAGCGTGGACTGATTATAATGAAATCTGTCTTGATCATTAAAACGTGTACCACGTGTGTATGTACTTATAGAATTGAAAAATTAATCTGCGCTTGTTTAGCCTCAAGCGCAGATGCAAGTGCGTAACACCAACAATACCTACTGCACGCAACATAGATATCACCTCTCGTAGATGGAACTTGGCAAATGATGATGATGATAAAGGATAGAACGAGTAAACATAAAACTCACTCTCTCCCATCCTCCCAGATCTTGACGCGCCAGTCCCCCGAGCACGACGCGTAGATGCTATTATTGTAGTAGTTATAGTTGATCCTATACACGGGCATGTGATGACCCTGCACTGAACGCACGTAGTTCCTGTTGTACTTGAGGGAACAGGTGTGGATCATGCCATCTTCAGTGCCAACCATGAAGATGTCGGTCTTCTCTGGGTGGAAGCAGATGCAGCTGCCGCAACCTGGAATCGTATATATTTTGTTAGTTTCATCATTATCTTATAGCGGCCGTGGCTCAACGGGCAGAAGTATTAATTCATGATTATCAATAGCTCTTGGGTGACCGTAGGTACTAACATAACAAAAAGTAGCATTTACATTTGAGCTTCTCAATGGGTCTGAATGTAGCGATCGTGAACCAATTCTGAACGCGGTTTCAAAACACTAGTCATTTCTGAACAATGAGACCTAATAATTCAAGCTTCTTCAGAAGGCGCTTTTCGGCCCGCAAAAAGCATACATTTCAGACAAAAAATACGAAACCTCGGCAAACTTGTAGATCATACGACTTGTGTGAGAACTTAAAGATATAGTAGGTATCGGTATACTTAGGTAGATAAACATCTCCACAAATTTCTAGAACCCATCACCTCTAACCAAAACTCGTTCACACACCCATACCAAACGGAAACATGTTCCTAACTCAAGAGGCTATTCCTGCGGGTAATCCTTTGTGTAACAAGCCCAAGTGTCCATTATCCTGTTAGGTGTCTCTTCAGACTAGAGATAAAATAACCCTGAGACTCAAACTAGGTAGTTATCTATTACGTATGTATGGTAGGGATACCTACAGGCGACAATTTGAGCGTGAGTACCTACCTAAGTATATATTTGATACTAATTCAGTTTGAAATACCTGAACCGGCTTGGTTGAGTTGTTTTTCCTCTGGGATAACATTACGTACGAGGCGCCACTAGTCACCATATTTTACGCGTAGACCTACATACTCGTACATATATACATAAATCATCGTTCATCGCCTTTTACGCGTTCATAGTGACACCAATCGGCGTGCTTACTTATCGCGTGATACTCGCATCTGACCAATACTAAAGTTTTTCACCTTCATAAGATATCTATTGAGTGTGGTGTCATTGCTTCAGACACAGCTGGGGAATGAACGACCTCTTCGTGTAGAGGTTAATGGCGCTGTAAGAATCTCGATTCGCATTTACAACTGGCTATTTGATTCCTAATTAAACACGTTACGTGACGTTACTGAGAAGCCAGTTTGGAAGGGCAGTGCCATTGTACATATATCTTCTTTTACTACAAAATCTGACCCTGAACGAGAAAATTTTCTCTTACGATTACGAGATGGATGATCGTTTTTTTGACGGTCCACTGCACCACAGGCCCGTTACTGGAGATCTACGACAACTATTGCAGTCATTACAATCAATGTAGTACAACAGACTCCTATTGTTACTCGTCACTCGTCTGTCTCAACTGAAGACCAGCGGTGACTGCTTTCAGTCGGCACAAGGTCAGTCGCGACAAGCTTGTGACAGGATTTTTAAAAGTTTTTTACTATGAGGCAGTTGCTTGTAGCTTGTTTGGCATTACAGCCAACACTACCTATGTCCCTCGCCGGATATAGAGAAGAATAAGTGTACTTACTATTGACATTGATCATGGTGCCATCCGGGCCCGGTATGGGCGGCACGTCCGAGGTGAGCGTGATGATGGTGGTGGCTTGTAGCTCGCCCGGCATCACCGCCCACTGAACCACGCGGCCGTCGCCGGAGATCGAGAAGAAAGAGGCTTCGCCGTCGATGAGGCGAGGGCCCCAACGAACCTGAGAAGTTCGGGGCATAATTTTTTGTATAGTCCAGTCGTGTGGCAGACAGAATATTACATTATACCTGCACAGATACAAAGTTTATCTGAGCAAGTGTGCAATATACCTATCGGTAGTTGATAAGGCATATCGGAGGCTCTTAAAGCGGTTGGTAACTTTCGACCCAAGAGATGGGCACTCCCATACGAACCTCACTCACTTTAACGGCATGGTTAATTGTTGTGATCTATATCTGTTTCAAGTTTATTAGGTATGTACCAATCTATTTGACGTACTGAAAAGTTACGTCAAAAGTTACGCTGTCGGATAAACAGACTCATAAACACAAATAAACCTTTATTACGCATCTACGTTATTTATTACGTTCGCGTTACAAAATGTGGCGCTCTGCAATAAATAACCATCAGATAAATGCCTTTACCTCACCCTATTTACTCACGTATTGCTTTGTAGCATATACGAAATGCTACACTATAGTAAATCATCATCGATTGTCGAACCAAGATCAAGATTAGATTCGGATTTCCTATCCAGGGTTAGCAAGTGGCTTAGTGGTACTTATTTAGAATCTTCCGAGATTTAGGTCGGGATATGACGAAGGTTGTTCGTGAAACTAGGAAGGTCATGCTCTATCAAATTTGAGATTAACTACCCACACTGCTACTTTGAATTCATAGCTATAGTATGAGTCCAATTTTAGCTCTCGTTTTTGTGTCGTTTGTGAATAAAATTATGCTGAATTTCTTTCGGGCAAAGCACTCCCATAAAATTTAACTAGATTCTGTTACATACCTAATTAAATGCATAGATCTGCATCTGAATAATTTATGCCTTGACTGGTGAAAAGAAAACGGTGAAATATCTATCTATTATGACGAAAAAATAATATATATAAATAACCCTTTTCTTACCTCCCATACAATATTACTGTGTTTGTCCCTCACAGAATCCGACTTGTATTGGTACGACGACTCCAGTGTAAGCTGGGCATTATACACACACACGTTCCCGTCGTACAGACCTACGACATGACAAACAAGGCAATTAGGCTTGGACTACATGTGTACAATAGCTAGCTTCATAGATCAAAACAGGATTCGATCAAACATTGGGGCCAACATCACATGACGTTCTATGTGTACTACTTTGAGTCTGAAAATTGCGTGTTTTAGTTTCTATAACTATAATATATGAGTCAACAGAAATCGTATCTTAGCAGAAACATAAGTAAGAACATACTTCGATATATGTATAAAAGTACAGATTCTTTATTGTTACACACGACAGCGATAAATAATATGTCAAAGTAGGAAAAGAAAAAGTCTTCTTTACAGTAGCCTGAGCGATCTCATCCGGGTAACCAATTTCCCTATACAAGTATAATACTAGCATACTTCTAACCATACCTTCATTTATTTATTGGCTGAAACTAATAAATTTTGTTTGAACTCGAGGCTTAGGCTGATTTTAATTTCTATGAGTATCTCTATGTTCATAGATTGTGCCTATTATTGCTTATAGTGGTTTGAATAGTATTTTTCAGTGAATGGAATTACTTACAGAAGATAATACTAAGGATTTGCTGGAATTGAACAACAACAACAACAACGTGCAACATCTTAGACTACAGTGGCGCTTAATATCAGGCAGGCTGTAGTCAAACGTTGGCATATTCCGTGTAAAAAATAATAATTGGCAATTGGCTCTTACCGACACAAATAAGGTAAGGCACTTCCTTGTAGACGTCGAGTGCGATGATAGGCGACTCTGTCATGACGGCGTACTCCGGGTAGGCTGGGTTTTTGATACTGTACATGCAGAGGCAGCCGTCTTTCAACTGGTTCGTGAAGTCCACTGGAAAATAAAATTATATTTCGTAAATTTCATGCTTCAGATATAATAAACATGGTAGTACTTTTATCCTACAGGCAACATTGCACAAATTTCAGAGACTGATTTGACTATAGTCAATACAAGTCAAGTTAAGTCCTTCTAACTTCACTTGGAAGCCATCTTGGTAACCATCTTGGATGTCGTCCTCATTCTTTTTTCGTGCACGGCAACCAACGCACGCGTCAGACGCCTTAGCGCAACTTCAAAATTTTAAAATTAAATATATTCTTAATTATTTTTTAACAAGTCACAAGTTTCAACGGATTCAACGTTTTGGAATAAAATTCGTTCATTTTTAAATCATTATGAGATGCCGAAAATAATCTGGATGAGTCGAAATATTTTCGTATCTACCTACCGAAAACCTACCTGCAAAAACGGTTACCGACTTTTTCGAAAGAAAATTGTGCTCAAGTTTTTAAGTGATATAACACTCCCATGCCGGGATTAAAGTAAATTTGTAATATCATAAGTTATAACGGATGCAAGATTTTGGAATGAAATTCGTTAATTTTTAAATCACAAGTTACAATGGACTCACGTTTTGTAATTTAATTGTGCATTCGTCATGAGATGCCGAAGATAATTTGGTTGGGTCGAAATATTTTCGTATCCACCTTCCGATAACCTACTTACCTGCAAAAAATGTTACTGAATTTTCGAAAGAAAATTGTGCTCAAGTTTTTAAGTGATATCTTCCGATAACCTACCTGCAAAAAATGTTACCGACTTTTCGAAAGAAAATTGTGCTCAAGTTTTTAAGTGGATGTAATACTCTCATACCGGGATTAATAAGTTCGTTTAATCATATATTATTTAACTTTATAATGTCTGTTTGTCACATGGCAGTCGATATACCATGTCTGAGACCTTCAGGGTGGTTTGAAAACTCTGACACTTGAGTTGGCCACTCGCATATGAATTAACTAATAACTAACTAAAATTATGTTACATATGTGTTAGACCTATGTACCACAATTTCCGTTAGGAGATAGTTGTGTCTTTTTAGGAAACCGATTTATTATGTCTACCTGCCTAAAATATTTTTTTCATAATTGTTTTATCACGCAAACACAGAACATTATCATTATAATTTAGAAATTAAACACAGAAATGGGAGACTGTTTACGATTTTATCATTAAGTAGGTATTCACTGGAGCATCCATAGTTGTCAAGGATTTCAATTGTCACAACTTAAAACTTCAGTACCTTTGGCACTGACCTCTCCTAACTGGGTCAATATTCCATAAAGACCAATAACAGTATCCTGTAAAATCGAGTTTAAATAGGTCAGGGATTTAATTTACATACCTAAACATATGATTTTTTAGTAAAAAGTATGAATGTACATATGTTCTTCTATCACCTAAAAATAAGGCGAGCGTGCTACAACGACTCCCACAACATGGCAATAACATGAACCATATACCTATTTTATAAAGCAAGCACCAATAGCAGTATCCTGTAAAATCCATTTCAAAATAGGTCAAGGTCCGTACAATGCCACCGCCGTTAGAGGTACAAACGATCACTTCAACTGAGCATTGTCACGTAATCTGGATGAATAACAAATTTGTATCTATTTGAGATGATGTATGTTTAGCGCCCGTAGCCGTAGCTCAGCTAGCGGAGGCAATCGCATGCGATTACCAATGTTAAGCAAAGGTCGACGCGGTCAGTACGCGGATGGGTGAAGAAGATATCTATAGATAGATGGAGTCCATGTAAGTATGTATGTGCTAGCCGTCTAAAGCTTTACACTAGACTTTTCAAGTTAATTCTAAGCAATGAATGCTCGTCGCGTAACTCCTAAAAACAAAAAACGTGTGTAATACATTCTTCCACATAGGTATATAATTTCTGTGTATCACGCAAAAAAATAATTTTGCGTGGCTTCCATCTCGGTTGATATGTGTACAACATTATCAACCTAGTTGGAAACGAAAAAGGAAAACATCGTTGAACACCGTACTCCGTACAATGAGAAAAATACGTGTTTGCCAACAATTTTGACTCAATGTAAGGTGGTTGGTATATTTCTGTACACACATAAAATACTAGCTGTGCCTGCGACTTCGTCCGCGTGGAATAGTTATTATGGGCATTAATTCTTTGAATTTTGAACCGTTTTCGCAGCGAACGCAACGGAAGCCCTCAAAGATGAATAAATTTCCCCGTTTTTCCACATTTTCCATTGTTTCTTCGCTCCTATTAATTGCAGCGTGATGTTATAAAGCCTAAAGCCTTCCTCGATACATGGCCTATTCAACACAAAAATAATTTTTCAATTCGCACCAGTAGTTCTTGAGATTAGCGCATTCAAACAAACACACAAACAAACTCTACAGCTTTATAATATTAGTATAGATTATTGGATAAAAAAAGTACACATACTGGTGTGTTTTGTTCACCACATGTGAATGGGAATAAGGTGTATAAGTCTATAAGACTATGGTATAAGGTACTGAATGGTGTCGCCGAGCGGTTTATGACAATTTTACTGCATCGGTGTCAGAAATAACACACAGTGTGTCAGGCGAGCGATAGGAGATCAGTGATATGCAGATGATTTCCTGGTTGCGTCATAGACTTGCACGAAATAAAATCGGGGTGTTTAGCTAGTTTTTATCCACTTACAAGTTTAAGTTGCAAATTGCTTTGAAAAAAAAATTTGTTGCAATTTTTTTGAAACTATCGAGTAAATACTAAATAACTATACTTACTAGATTTAATCTAATACATAAAATAAAAATATGTTAAAAACGTACAATTAAATCGAATTCAAACTTTTTTGATACTTTCTGGAAGCGAATAAAATTTTAAATGTGAATCTTACAAGATCTTACGAGGTTCTTATTGGCACGATTCATCAGGCAAACAATGATCATGTGCAAACCTGTTTTAGTAAAAAAGCCACATATTGAAGGTTGGAAACTTATGCTTTCAGAGACCTCATTAGAAATCTAACTAAACTACCCAATAACCGTATTGTGAGTTCCATATCACAAAACAATAGTAAATCTTACAAGATCCGTAAGCCACCGCGAACAGGTCCTGGTAGTGCGGGTTCCACTGTATGTCGCAGGCCGCGTGGAGCCGCATAGGCTCGTACTGAAACTTCCACAGCGGCAGGAGGGAGCCCATGCCTTCGCGGAACTCGTCGGATGGATCGTCCCAGTAGCGGTAGTCTTGCGCTGAGAAATAAGAAATAAAAAGATAGAGATGGATTCTTTTACATTTCATAGTCAAGTCTTTTCCCAGTAGCGGGTAGTCTTGCGCAGCGATATAAAAAAAAAAAGATTAGCTAAAATTGGTATGTTTTCTTTTACATCTCACAGTCAGCCCTTCACCTTCGCCCAGCAGTTCGCCTATTACTATAGTCTAGCATAGCATAAACGACAATGTGGTCGAAAGATAAGCAAATTTTATTGGAAAGTAATGGTAAGTATTAGAGTTTAAATAAGTTTTAAATTTAAACTTTAAATACTTAAGTAACCAAAAATCACATTCATGATCAACACATTTTATGAGTTGTATTGGACGGCGTCTGAAATTGAAGACTGTTCCACTAAAGCTGTAAAACCTCCCAAGGGGCATATTCTCTACATTGACACCAGATCTCACTCCTCCACGAACTCATTCACTAATAGAGCTTCTAATACCAGATCGAGGAACAATCACCAATATCATCGAAGATGTTCTGGTTGACAAGTCTCTCGAGAATAGACCACGCCTCGCGGATTCTCTGCGCAAGTTGTTCATCGTGGATCTGCTGCGCTGACTTCACGTGCTTCGTTGTCTTCTTCTTCAACTGTAAGAGATTGAATGTGACAAATTTATTAGAATAGAATAGAATAGAAAATCATTTATTAAGACAGTCTTCAAACATACACACACATATATATACAATAAATAAATAAATAAGTCTGCCTCAACACAGCCCCAACTCAGCATAATGCTGATTACTGGAAGTAATCAGCGCTGGTCTTCCGTTGGGGCTGACTGTGACGTCACGTACGAGACAATGATTAAGTATTATTATCTTTGATCACCACAAAAAAAATGCTACAGTTTGCCTGACGATAAGCATCACTGGAGTAAAAACCCCTCACACGTCGAACTGAATCAGGCTAATAACAGCCTCATAGTAGTGTTTACCGCTATTTTTATTACTTTTTCTCATTTTCCAGCTCTGTAAAAGCTTAATCTATGTTACCCTTTTAGGTTTCTCATCTTCTTTCTCCTTCATCTTCTTGGCGTAGTCCTCCTGGTAGAAGTCGAATATGATGCACTGCAGCGCCGTCATACCGAAGTTGGCACGAGGTGGCGGAATAGTTTGTGTGTCCACGGACTAAAACGAGAAGAAAAATTACTTCGACCTTTGACGCATTATACAAGTAAATTCCTATTAAGTTAGCCCAAAGATGTATTTATTTTCTAATCGGAAATTCACTGACTGATAATAAAGTGACAAAAACTTGAACTTGTTATCAGCATCGTCGAAGCTATTTAAAGCTTCGACGATGTGATAACAAGTTCCTGATTTCTATTGTATAAACCGCTTTATTTCATCTATACATATAATTTAAGTTAGTGTAACTAAAAATCTATTTTATGTATTCTTTCAGGAATAAATTAATTCTTCTTACCCTTCTCGGAAACACATAAGTAAGCGCCGCACGTTCGCAGAAGTTGAACTGGTTAGCAAGCTTCTTGACGCGTGGCTTTATATCCAACACCTCAGCGTCTCCCATGTCTGCAGCTTCTTCTTCTGTTTTAGACAAAAATAGTTCCCGTATAAAATATATATTTATGAAATTTATCAAACAAGTTTCACGCAAATCTGTTCCAATGATCTCGTTTTCGCAAAAGTAGTAAAGCAAATCACATTTAGACTTATTCGACTCATACCTAAATAAATATGCTACTGGCATGGATCTTGCACCGGCCTCATGTTAACCATTTCCAAATACCCACAAAGATATATTCTAAAATAACTTACTCTCTTCTGCCTCAGCTTCTTCGCCACCTTCTCCGGCCACTTTCTCGGCATCTTCGCCTTCCTTCTGTTCACCTTCAACTACTTCTGGCATTTCTTCCTTCTTTTCTTCTTCTACCACGTCCTCTGTTAGAGTATATATCATTTATTTTGTGATTATCATAATTACCATATTTGGTGATTATATAAAATAAAATAAACAAAAATTTAAACAAAATACATTTTTACTTCCGCGTTAATTTGTGGCTAATTTTAATAGTGACCTGTAAAAATCGATATTCTCCCAAATCAAGTAGAACGGGAGCCGACTCCATTGAAAACAGGGTAAGATACACAGTGAGTGCCATAAATACCAGTATTTCACCATTGAATATCGTTTTTACTTACATACCAAATTTAATTAAACTATATTCAAATAATTTAACATAACATACCCTCAGGCTTGGCTTCTTCTGCCGGAGGTGCTTCTGCTTCCGGCTCTTCCTCCTCTTCCTCTTCTGCTGCAGACTTCTTCACCTTTGCACGCTTCGGTCCGGCGTCGTCGAAACCGACACTTCCTGTTTTGGGATTTAAAAAATCAACAAACGTTTCCTCAACAACAAAAAAAAGAAATCAGAAATCAGGTAAGTACTAGTTTTGATCCAAAATTTTAAGTATTATTATGAAAGTTTACAAACTTCACTCTTATTTTGAAATCGTCTTCATAAACTTACGCAATTCGTAGAGTCGCAAAATCTACGTAGCACTCTACGAATTAATCGTTTTTTCGTAGGTAGTACTGCTACGAAAAACTTGTTTAGATAAATCGCAACGCTTCGCAATATGGTAGCTGATTTAAATTACTTACTCTTCTGTACTTTACAGTAAATTTATATTATACTTAATTGTAAGTAAAAAGAATAAACTACCTACTCTTAAGAAAATATATTACAAAATAAATTCAAGAAAACAAAGTCCATTCAAATTTGAAATGTTAACAATAGTTGAACTCACCATACCCAGCAGCGATTTGCATTTTGGCTTCATCCGAATCCTTTCTTATAGCCGTGCCTTGGTATATGTACAAAGGGTATGCCTTTCCATAGGTGGGTTTCGGTTTGACCACAAACTTGCTTTGGCCGTAATGGTAAGCAACTTCGTCGGCCAGCCATCGCGGGTTGTGCGTCGTGAGTATTCTACCTACCTCCTCTTCTAGATCCTATAATTGACAAAACTATTTATTTGTAATAATAATACATAAAAATAAGGAGAGAAAAACTAAACTACAAGAAAAAAGGGGCACTAAGGAAATCTTTGGAAAAGGCAAGAGATAGTAGATGTGCTCCAGCCCACTGCCAGAGGGCAGCGAAATCTAAAGGGTTTCGTCGTATATACATTGTATGTGATAAGGGCTATTTGTTTTGTTTTGTAATTTTTCAGCAGTCTACAATGTTCCTAGGGTTTGAGATCGACCGCGGTCTGACGTGGGAAGCCCACATTGAAAATGTTTGTAGTAAGCTAGGGAGCGCCTGTTTCGCGCTGGAGAGAGTGGCGAGAGTAGTGCCTGGAGACGTAGCGCGAACGTGCTACTTTGCCACGGTACACTCACAGCTACAATATGGTGCTGAAATATGGGCTAGAGCTGCGGACTGGGAGCGCGTGTTCCGCATGCAGAAGCGCGCGGTGCGCTGCTTGGCGCGCGTCCCCCCGGACACCCACACTCGCCCTTATTTCAGAGATCTGGGGATCCTAACGTTGCCTGCTTTACTGATTTTTCAGGTAGCAGTTTATGCCAGAGCGAACCTAGACGAATACACCACACGTGGCTCATGTCACCGGTACCCTACGCGAAACGGAAGCAAGTTTAAAACTGTAAAAAGAACTCTCGTGAAGTCTACTAAGTTAACTCATGTCATGGCTCCGACCGTATACAACAATCTACCGGACAAAGTCACAGCAGCCACTAGTGTACATGTCTTCAAACACAAATTGAAAGACTGGCTCATTGAACAGGCTTTTTATAAATTTGAAGAGTTCTACAAAGTAGATGAATAAATGAAACGTTCAAAGTACATTGTACTATATATTTATATTATAATAATTGTATACAAATTGACATTTATAATTATCCAATTTATTAATATTGTAATTAAGTATATGAATGTATGGAATTTGACGTGTAAATAATCTTTACGAATAAATGAACATTGAACATTGAACATTTGTTTCGTAAGTCCCAATAAGTTGATTTGTTGATGTATGTATCTGCTTCAGGCAGTACCCAAAGGAACAACTGATCAATGCGTTTCTTAGGTTGTTTTTTGTATCGAAGCTTCTACCTTCTACTCATTTAACACCTAATTTTATGTATGTAAGTATTTATGTTTATTTATTCTCAAACATCAGAATCGATTTCGATAAAAAATTCGTTCAAATCAAATTGCCCGTAAAGATACTTAATATCTTATGATTTATACTCACTGTAGTAATAAATGTTTTCTGCAACTAGTTTTCAGTTCCCAGCCCGTTACTGCCAGTTACCACTATTAATAAAACTAAAACTTGGCGTGCGCTACATTGGTGCCATTAAGTCAACCAAATCCTAGCCTTAACCACAGAATAACAACGTTTGTGAGCCTTTACAAGCTTATTTTTTAATAAAAAAACATAGGTATATATATATATATATATATATATATATATAACTATCATATAAAGACATTGTCGCGGTTTCAGTCTTCACGAAAGTGATAAATTTTACTTATTTACTTGAAATAATGCGTGTTTTAAATGAAACATGTAGCATAATGTAACTCTCTGAACCCTAGATTACCGCACTTTGTCAAAAATAGCGTGATATGTTTGTTGTATGTTGCCATGTTAAATGAGAGCAACATATCGATATATATATACTTTTTGGTCTGATCGTATGACTGTATTGTATTTTTAGAAATTTTCGATAACATATTTTAAGGCTAATATTGACGAAACCTCAATATTGGTGAGTCTGTCTATAGTAAATTCCATTTTTTTTTTAGATTTAACTAATTGTGATATGTTTGCTTGCTTAAGAAAACGTTGATACATATCTATACTAATATTATAAAGCAGAAGAGATTGTTTGTTTGTTTGAACGCGCTAATCTCAGGAACTACTGGTGCGAATTGAAAAATTATTTTTGTGTTGAATTGACCATTTATCGAGGAAGGTTTTAGGCTATATAACATCATGCTGCAACTAATAGGAGCGAATAAACAATGGAAAATGTGGAAAAAATGGTGAAAATTATGCATCATTGAGGGCTTTCGTTGCGTGCGCTGCGAAAACGGTTCAATATATCAAAAAAATATGTAGAAAAGAATTATTCCTCTTGAAATGATCTAACAAAATGTCCGCAACAGTATATGTCTATCTTTTAAGATACTGACTAGAACCGTTTTTATGATAATAACTAATCCACGCGGACGAAGTCGCTGGCACAGCTAGTACTAATATATGTAGAAACAAATTGAGTATCCTAAAACTCTGTACTCTTATTTATTCTATAATACTAGCTACAACGAAATTAAATCTAGAGAAACCCTCTAGATTTAATTTCGTTGTAGCTAGTATTATAGAATAAATAAGAGTACAAAAATAGAAAACCTATGTAGGTGGGTATGCTAAATTTCTTTCCTTCTTTGACAATAGAGGCGCTGCCAAAAGATAATCAAAGCATTGCACAAATTATAGGCATTATAGGGATTTTGTCATTAGTTATTTAAATTAAATGTTAGTAATTATTAGAAATAATCTAAATTTATAAAACTCAAAGGTGACTGACTGATTGACTGACTGATATCTATCAACGCACAGCCCAAACCACTAGACGGATTGGGCTGAAATTTAGAATGAAGGTAGATGTTATGACGTAGGCATCCGCTAAGATAAGGATTTTTGGAAATGCCACTTTTGAAGGGGTGAAATAGGGGATGTTTTAGTTTACTTCTTAATGCGAGCGAAGCCGCGAGCACCCACTAGTACTTAATAATTGCCGTACATTATCTGTCAAGACGATAACCAACTTCTTTATTAATTATGCTCAAAAAATCTTACCGCTTCAGGCACATCCTCCTGATCATCCGGTTTGATTAAAGCCCTCGGCTTGAGCCAATCCAGAGCATCATCCTCCACTAACTTCGATTTACTGGTCGCTTCTTTCTGCCAAACAACACACACAACGTATATCACCACATACTTTACAAACACAAACACATAGATGGGTGCTAAGCTAACACACACTACATACATCCAGGCACTGCAGGGTTTTGGCAATAAGCACTTTCTCCTTAGCCTTGTTCTCGTCAATGTTCAGGGCACGTTTGATCATAGCCTTCAACATTTTGGCCAAACAAATAGATGTTCTTTTCAGAAATAAAGAAATACGATAGCACGCAAGCACCGGCTGACAGTAAATGAAACACTGCTTAGAATCTAAACGCTTGGAAACCGCCGGAGGGATTTACGAGTAAATATTCTAGAGATATTTGCATATTGTTTGATAGCCGCTTATTGGGCACGATCATGTAACTCGACTATAAATAATTTTAGGCACTTTAGTTAAGCGAAGCAAGCGTAAACAAAGGATTAGACCGTTGCGTGTCTGAAACATGGTTTCTGTTTATGGCTTTAATTTTAAATTGCCCCGCCGGAAGCACGATAGGCTCAAGCGTTGATTGTAGGTACTTACGTCAGAATCGTCTTCGTCAAAATCTGAATTCAATTCTAAATCGAGATCCAATTCTAAAGAAGATTTTACCGACATACTCAAGTTTTCCAATTTTCATACACAATTTGATTGACCAGGAGCTGGAGTATTTTGTTGGTAGCTGAGACCTACCTGAGCTCGCTTCAACTAATAAACTGAATAAATTAGCTCCAAGTGTAAACTGCAGTGCATTAGGCGCAGTAGTTACGTAGGCGGCGTCTACACTAACGACTCTGAAGGTCACAGCACACACAAAATCATTTTCCACTGTTTTCAAACATCTTTACAGTTAACAGCGAAATGCAGGTTTATCGTCGGTATTATGAGCGTAGTTAGAACGATTTATTACAACCATAATGATATTAAACGTTTCATTTTCATTTATCTGCACATCGGCATGCTTACGGTTTTCCACCGTTTGTTTTAAGGATGATCACGTCATAAAATTTTAATAGCTCTGAACGGAGCCGGGGTTTTAACTGCTGTTAGTAGCATAAAAATATAAAGAGTTGACAAGGAAGGCTTCTACACGACATAAATGTACAATGGTTCTAATTCTACTATTTTTACCGCACCTATGACGTTTTTAAATTGTGTGTGGAATGTACATTCATTTGGTGAAACAAAAACCGTCACGAAGCAGGAAAAGGTAATAAATAACAAATACTTGCACCAACTATTTACGGCCTATTTTAAGAAGCATAAATGGTTTATACAATGATGATTTTTTTGTCTCCAAATATAATACCACAACCTAAACCCTGTGGTTATTCGTATGCTAGGTCGCTAAAATCTTACGTCAGCATTACGTTTACACAAAAAAAAAACTCCCAACCTGCGTGTTTTGCAATATCAGAATACGTTGCTAAAAATATTTGAGCTATATCGTGTTCAATCATCGAATGGCAAATCAGAAGTTGGATTCAGTCGGAAAGCATTGCAACTTGTAGGTCAGGAACAAAATACTTTCTGTCTATGACCAAGTATTGAGTTACATAAAGATCATCTTTGCGCTTTTACAATCCCTCCATCAAACTTAGGCCTAGTCTAGGTTTATCATAAATTGACTTATCCAAATGAGAGTATGAAACTCAAGTTTTCAGACTTTGAATACTACACGTATGTTTGAGAAAAAAAAATACATATCGATGATAATAAAACAATCAGTTTTTTTTCTAAAATTTTACCTACAAATATTTAGTAATTTTATGTAAATGTCAATTTGTTTGCGAGCAGTACAAAGTTAAGCAAATTAGTTGGTTCGAGCGGGCGTGTCACCAAATTCTAATTATTATCCGTGTCTGGCATAAGGTAGCACTGAGCTCCGTTATCATGAACTCAAGCGGCAATACTTGGGCCGTGGGACACGGGAACCATTGCAAGGAACCCTGCTATGGGGGGTAATGTAATGATATAGGGCTTTATTGGGAAGAAAGGAAAAGAAAAAACAATAATAAAATTGAAAACGTTAATCTTAGGTTTAGAAACTGCCGTAGGTCATATTGTAAGGTTTAAGCATAAAAATGCAATAATAAAGTGCATCTTGTTGATGTAGTCTGTCGGATTTTTCGACAAATTCTAGGTCCCTACCGTCGTTTTATTAAATTTTGTTTGTATAGTCAGACATTAGGAGAGAGAGGAAGCAAACCAATCACGAGACGTTGAGCTAGAATGCTTCAACTATGTATTTGAGTCACAGAGTGGGCCAGGTCCTTTTATGACAGACAATATTTATTTAAAAAAAAAATAACCCACCTTCACTTGATTAGATCAATTATTCCCAAAAATTGGGTAGTTTTACTTATATTATACGCTTTAGATTGTAAACACGAGTTCTTCAGTACCTAGCTAGTCTATACAAATAGCGAATCAGAATCACCAGACATTATGGCCAGTTGCCATAAATTTAAAACGGAACAAGGACGTACGAGAACTAACAACATTAACTTCATGCTAGTTGATTTGGAGAAGTTGTTACAGATAGTTGTATGTGTATGTGTAAATATTACGAAAATGTTAGTGTGAAATTTATATTATTCACAGTGGCATTTGCTTTATAAGTGAAGTGAATCATCTGAAGTATAGTCATACAAAGTCTCAAATCACAAAGAAAAATTGGCTTTCATTCTCTTACAAAGATCACTGGATAAAAGTTATTTTGTGTAGTGTCAAAAATCTCGCCCTTTGCTGACGCCGTCTCTGGCTGCATACATTAGTTGTGTCTTTGTAATCACCAAACTATTTGCCATCTGACCCGTACTGGCAGTGAACGTATCATAGCACTTTACGTAGTGAATTTGCATCACAAATTCACTAAAAATACGTACGTGTTCATCAGTATGTGTACGAATGTGTGAAATGTGGTGTGTTTTCGGCGCCATGATATTTTTTGACACATTTTCTCGGATATGGATAAAGAGATATTGGTATGTATACTTAATTTGTTGTTTGTTGCATTATAGTTTTTTTTCTGTAGACAACTACGATCCGTTTACATAAAAAAGTTTTAAAAATATGTAGCCGTTTTTTGAATGGTATTTTGTCGCGAAATGCATTTAAGAATCGTTGTGTAAGTGAGCCTTTGTATAATTCATACTTTAACGCTTCTATGACTATGACTTTATTTCCTTTTACTTTTTTATACTTTCCAATCCATTCATACAAAAGGCTACATTTTCCTTAACTTATAATATATTTTTATATTTTTTTTTGTTTTGCAATAATTATTGTATTTTATTGTACTATTATTTTAATTGATTATTTTTTACTTGTATTTCTGTGACGTGTATCTAAAATCTGATATTAATAAACTACTATGACTACTATGACTATGACTTTCTATAATAGTAGAATAGTAACGTTTGTAAAAATGTAGGTTCTAAATTATTTACGTGTATGAAGAATGGAGGAAAATTAATGGTATTTTCTTTTCTGAACTTGTAGGTGGAAAAGTTGAAAGATTAACATTTCCGTATTACAATACTTGCCACTTATTTTGATACAGTGAGTGAAGGGCAGGTGAATCTATTTCTGAACTTTATTGCGCGTGTTATACGCGCTCTCGTATTTACTAGTGCTGATATAATAAAATCATAATATTATACAAATTGCCGAATTTGCACTTCATCTATAGATATTTAAAGGATCTAAACAAAAAATTAATAAGAATCTATTTTTCGTGTATGTTTTCTCGTCCTTATTAGTAGGTAAGTACCTAAGTAATCTTAGAAGTAATTTTATATAAAAATAAAATTAAAATGTAGGTAAGTACTTCAATTATGTTTATATGGTAACAATCTATATTTAAAATAATTACTCCACTTTCCATGGTCTCACTTTAGTGAGCAAATATTATAATATAATTGCAGATTTTTGATAATTTAATTTTAATTAAATTATCAAAAATCTGCAATCATTTGCCACAAGAGCAGCAAATTATAAATTCGTGGCTTTTCAAAAAATCCTAAGAAACTGTCATAAAAAAAACTACAAATTTTGAGCTGCAACTTTCCCTAAACCATGAAAAATGGGTGACACCAAACATAAACATTTTATAGTCCCGCTGTCCGCTGCGTCAAAGTTGCGTGGCAGATATTGTGCTTTGGTCGATCAATAGCAACGTTATACAGCTGATAACGTTATTTATCGTGATAATAAACAGTTTAATAGCCGATTTCCGTATCCTAATTCCCGTTTGCGGTGCCATTATGTGTTTGAACTTCGGAGCGATAGCTCCACGAGATATATAGTCCTGGGGTTCGGAATCGCGTTTAGCGAAGACGTTAGGTAAGAATACTTTTAATTTGCCGTGCTCACGACAAATTGTTGTTAGTTAAATGTTTTTAAAGTTCTGAAAATGCATGAAGTTTGGCTGTAATTTATGGAGTTACGGAACTGTGTAAATAATGTTTCTAAAACTTACCTACTGTGAATTGTGTTATTTCGAAAATATTTGTACAAAGATATTTTTATTTTAAGTCAGTAAATGTACATATGTAAATATAACATTCACGCTTAAATTCATAAAAAAATGTTTATATATTAGCATTGGAATTAAGTTTACTATAATATTTTCTAGAAAAAAAGTCTTGATGACTATTTAAATCTCAACAAAATTGTTAGATTTTTAATCTAATCTCTTTTATGATTAATGATTATATAAGTATTTTGCCTTGAACATGATATATAATACACATAACCACATAACTTAAACTAGTAGTATGTAAGTAGGTATGGAACTTAATTCGATGAACCAAGTTTCACGCGTAATTTATTAGTTCTGGTTGAAGGAGCATTGTTCTGACTGAACCTATATGTTTAAATTAAACAACATTTATGCCTTACGCTGGTCTTTATACGCAATAGGAATTCCACAGTTGGACAGGGTCACAGGGCGTGCTTTGACGTACACTTCTCAAATATATTAACACACACACACACACACATAGATTATATTATATATGACAAGCTGCGTGAAGTTGGACGCACACAATATGTACAGATGCTGGGTGAGGGTTATTGCCTCCAAAATATTATAAATTTAACCCACATAATTATATTCAAAAAACCTTTTTGTTAACTAAGTTTATTTGACCATAATTTGCCCAATGGTAAGCTTTCGTTATGCTTTAAAACTTCATGACATGGGCAATTAGTAACTTACATTAATAAATAATAGTAAATATTTCGGGACATTGCATCTAGCTCCACACTAAGCAAACGCTTATGTCGTGGGTACTAAATAGCGGAAATAATACTTATATACTTTTCTTTTGTTAACACATAGGTATGTCTTGTCTTACATAAACTTAAGATAAATCATTCAATCAAATTAAACAAAACATTAAGCAAATTAACTAGGTTTATCTTAATATTACGTTAATCCCAAGACAATTTAAGTATTGTAGTGACATGTGTTCTTTATGCCTATTGTGACTTAGTTCACAATTGTAACCCAAACATTGCCCTCAAATCATTCTTGACAAAAATTGGAGCCAATAACCAACACCCAACAGCAATGACGGACACAAACGACAGCCAAAGTAGACCGAGACGCACACAAACATATAGCGAGGACGTATTTACAATGAAACGCACGTCAAGCGGGTCTGAGAGACCGTGGGGTCTGATACGCCATGACAAGTCTGACAGACGTGACGTCTGATAGATCACGTGAAGTCAAACATACAACCATGATGTTGGAGAGATCGTGTAGTCTGAGAGACTGTCACGAGGTCTAAGAGACCAAGAGTCTGACAGAATATCATGGGGTCTGATAGACCATGTGTGCACCGTACTCACTCGCAGCCGCTTCAGGAGGATGTTAATGGTCTTCTCCTGGGACTTTTTGCGCCATATATCTGGCAATCTAGGCTTACTCATATTCGCGCTAGGTATCTAGATTAGTGGTAAAATTATGTTAATCAATTACAATAATATAATTACTTTCAGAATATCAATCAGTTAAACATGAAATACAGAATTGGTTAGTATGTATATGATAAAATTTTGTCTTAAACTATACACGTGTGTTAGGATAATCGCGTTTTATTATAGAAACTTTGCGCACTGTACATTTTAGGATGCAAAATTGAGGTAATAACGATTTTTAGGATTCAAAAATGTTTATAAAAGTTTTTAAGCAATTTCATCAGCCAATTTCCACTTAATCTAAGTTATCACTTACCTCCTTATTTGATAACGAGAGCAGTATACATAGGATTTTAACCAATTTTTGTTCCGAAGAAAACCCAATTTTTAAGCAATTTTTTACGTAAGTCAATTGGACTACACTTTCAATACAACAGAAAAAAAATTGCCTGGTTAAGGCCTACATGACATATCTCAGATTCATCTAGACACTTGTAAACACTGTTTCTTTCCGAAAGTTAGATCGATGTTTCCATGCAAACTCAGTTGATGTTATGTAATCTTGTTTAATAACTCATGAATATTAAAATATGTTAATGCCCGCGGTTTAGAATAGAGGCAGGTGAAGAATTTGCAAACAATTTGATAAGTCTTCTAATACTTGACTGAACCGCGTAAATCTGTGAGGCGGTTGCAAGTTCCTACAATTTTTTGTTGTTATAGTGAGTTCTTAACGTGTCCTATCATTTGGTTTTGTGTAAATTGTCTATTAGAAAATAAATAAATAGTAAACTTACCCTTTTCGGAGCCATGATCGCTATAAAATTATTATCATATCAAAACAACTTTTTTACAAAAACGATTTCTCTTGAAAAACTTTTTACAATCTTGTAAATAAAGCTGACGTTTGGAATGTGCGGAGATTGGATGCGCGCGCAGGTCCCGGTAGCCATGGTTACGGGGTAGAGGAGTGAAGGGGGAATTTGCTGCCCGGACAGCTGAAATATCGAAGCACTGTACCAACGTGCTCATATTGCGGTTGAAATCATATCAAATCCAGTTTGTGGTGAATTCTTCCCTCGTTATTTAGGTACGTATGGAACATAGTTTTATAAATAGATTGACGTTTATTTCACCATGTTTTTCAAACCACATAAAGCAGTGTAATAAAGGACTATTTAAGAACCTACAGTTCAATATATTTCGCCACATTTGAAGGGCTCTCAATATGTTAACGCGTATCATTCGATTATTTACTTACTCTGTGTATTTATGAATATTTTTCGGCACCGTAATAGGAAAATAATAATGTTTTGATTTAGATAATGTTATCTTTTGATTGCATCCGGTGTTGGAGTGAAAGTGATTTAGTGAAGAGGCAGGATATTAATATGATATTTGATGGTAATTGTGTTATTTTGTTGATTTAATGAAACTAATATTGTAAAAGATGAAAGTCTGGGATTATCTTGTTTATTTTATATTATGTTAATGTAGCTGTTGTTGTCCAATATATTCATGCTAAATTTTAATTATATATTAAAGCTGTTTAGTAATTTCAGCGTAGAAACTAACGGACCTACTGTCTGTACGTCTGTACATACTTGTTATAAATTAGTGATAACTATCTTTAAACCACAAAACTTATAATCAATCAACCCTTGCAGACTGCAGTAAAACAGTAAAGTGGTACAGCGATGCTCTGAAAGACATAAAATCACTCACATTTCTTTATGCTTTCATCACGCTCTTTCTTAAAGAAGTCTTATTAAAATCTCTAACTCTTTACTTCATCCGTAAGAGAAAAATCACGGCGATATATTAGATATATCTCACCGTTGCTGCATGAAATAGGTAGAAATATAAATAACAAACATATTTCGATTTTATTGATGTAACTAATATTATAGGCGTAAAGTTGTGTGTGTGAGTTTGTAACTTCTTCACGTTTAAATGGCTGAGTCGATATTGATGAAATTTGATATGGAGGTAGATTAGACCAGATGCACTTATTGTCACATGAAACATAAAAATAGATACAAAATAAAAATATGAGTATAATGGAAGTGTCATGTTACAACCCAGCATGTGCTGGATGCAAGCATCCAGTGCTGGCCTATAGTAGGGACCGTAGTATCTTCTTCTATCTATCTATACATTACCTGTAATATAATAATTACATATGTATATGTAATTATTGGCTGAAGACGGTCAACAATCTGAACACAGAAGACATTAGAAAAAGTTTGGGTATACTTTAAATCCATAACAGAACACGTTTCAACAGTTTTTAGATTTTTGTCTGTTTATTTGTATATTTAAACACCGATAACACAAGAACGGCTGTACGGATTTTCATGATTTTTGGTATGTATGTAGTATGAGGTCTTAGAAGTGTCATAGGCTACTTTTTATCTCAATATAACACGAGCGAAGACGCGGGCATCCACTAGTATACTATACTGATACTTCATACTTATAATTATGTCATGCTGTTCTACCCTGGTTCCACAATATGATACTTCATACTTATGTCGTGTCTTCCAGGCGGGCGAGGCAGTAAGGTCGCAGAAGGCAGGAGGGGCCATGTACCACCGCACCCTGCCCTCGGAGCCCTGGGACAGCGGGTTTGACAGCGACGAGCCGACGCACCTCACGCCGCAACTTGAGGTAATCCATAGCTTTTTTGAGAAAATACAAAAAAATAAGTATTAAAAAACCAACTTATTTTTTTTTAAATATAAAGATCAAACAAAATGTATTGAAAATAAAATTGTTTTTTGATCACCAATATGATGAAGACCAATGAGGTTTTGTTTATACAGAAGATCATTGATGAAGACTATAACTTTAAGGTTAAAGGATTTTTTCAAGAAGTCAATTATGTAGGTAGAGTTTGACTGTATTTAATACGCTCATGTGAGCGTAACCTAAGAAAAAACACGACATAATTATATCTAGGAAATTTCGATAAGGATAAACGAACAAAACCGAATACTAATTAAAGAATGGTAAACCTCGAGGAAAACGAATTTATAAATTATAATTATGCAAATTCTGTGAATGTTCTAATTATATTCATTTGTAGATACCAAATTTATTAAGATATCAGATTTTTAATACTGTGAACAATGGAAACATGATAACAGCAATGACCTAACTTACAACCAACGAAATGATTATAACTAAATTGGGTTTTAGTTAAATTAGGATATTTTTAAATGTAGATTCCTGTTAATTGGGTTTGTAGCAGTTATCAAGCTATGCCACACTTTCATATAAAAAAAATTTCATATAAAAACTTGTGTTGTACTTGTGTTGAGTCTGGTCGTTTGTATGTATAATAAGTATGTATTTACAAAAGAAAAGTATATTAAGTATTATATCCGTTATCTAGTACCCACGACACAAGCGTTTGCTTAGTGTGGGGCTAGATGGCGCTGTGTGCAATGTCCCGGAATATTTATTTATTTATTTATATGTTTCATTATGGTTTAAAAAACTTTCGAAATAGTTTGCCACTGTTTATTGCTTTGATTTTTTATCTATTTTGACGTAGATTTTTATGTGATTTCAGCTAAGCGATGAGAGCAGTGATGAAGATTATTTAGACAACATGATTAGAGACAAAATGAACCAAGAAGCAGAACCATTGGTATGTAAGACTTGTATTATATTATTTACAAGTCCTTTCGAGCTAGAATGAACAACAAAGCAGTAATCGTTATTTAAGTACTACAATTGTAAGACAACCCTTACTTTACAGGGATAAATTAAACACCAGCTTCATTATTTCACTTCAAATATAATAATTCATCTGTACTTATTTACAGTACTTACTTTAATTCACAATCGTCAATCTGACTTAAATTACTAGCTCACAATCTATTGAAAACACTCTTTCGAGCTCCAACGGCCGACTAACCCCGTCGCAGTCACGTGGTCGTCTGCCAGTCCCCGAGGCGAGCTGGTAGGACCTCTATGAGATAAATCTCTTTCGAGGGGCTGGGCTCCGGGGCACACTGACCCCGGGGAAGTTCACAGTTCACGTCGAGTCGCTCTGTCCGGCGGCGTACCAGCAACGGTCGGCGTTGTTCGTCGTGATGAGGCGATGTGCCTGTCGCTGCGGCGCATTTCTATAGCGCCAGGACGACAGGCGGTGGTTCCTGGAGGTGGTGCAGGCGCGTCGACCTCCCGCTCGGGAGCAGCAGCACGACGAACGGCGCACGCAACCTCACGGGAGGGAGCGGCTATTGCAGCGCGACGACTCAACAGGAACTGCCAACCCCGTCGCGAACGAACGTCGGGTCGTCTTCCAGCCCCTAAGTGGGACTGGTAGGAACCTCATTGAAATCACTGTTTCTTGAGAGGGGCTGGGCTCCGGGACACGCTGATCCCGGGGAAATTCTGACCACGTCGAGTCGCTCAGTCCGGCGGCGTACCAGCGACGGTCGGCGTTGCTCGACGTGGTGAGGTGATGAGGTGGCGATGTGCCTGCCGCTGCGGCGCCTTTTTCCCGACCACGTCGAGTCGCTCAGTCCGGCGGCGTACCAGCGACGGTCGGCGTTGCTCGACGTGGCGAGGTATAGCGCCGGGACGACAGGCTGTGGTTCCTGGAGGTGGTGCAGGCGCGTCGACCTCCCGCTCGGGAGCAGCAGCACGACGAACGGCGTACGCATCCCTCACGGGAGGGAGCGGCTTTCAACACGACGACTCAACAGGAACTAACCCCGTCGCGGGTCTCTCTCCTGCCTTTATACGACTATAAATACCCCCACCTCTATGTCATCGCAACACTCACCGTTTTGCTAGTCTTTGAGAATCAAATACACAACCATGTTCATGACACTTTAATATTATTGTGAGCGATGACTAAAGGTGCTGGTATTCGCAGCATGACAGATAATTTATAAAAAACAATTACAGTATTGAAAAACTAGATCCATTTAAAAATAACCTTACACAATGTAAGAATAAAATTTATTTACTGAGACATCATATACACAACAAAATAGCTTAGCCCCACACTAAGCAAACGCTTGTGTCGTGGGTACTAGATAACGGATATAATACATATATATATACCTACTTTTCTTTTGTAAATACATACTTATATATTAAAAACACATACATACTTATTATACATACAAACGACCAGATCCAACACAAGTAAATATACATTTTTAAAATTCATAAATACGTGTGTCACGCGGGAATCGAACCCGCAACCCCCAGATTAGAAGGCAGAGCCACTACCAACAAAGCTTACAATCCAGGCCAGTCAAAGATACACTACTTTTGTACATAGGCTACTTTTTATCTCGCCACAACACGGGTAAAATCGTGGGCTATGCATTAGCTCCATAGTAAACCTTATTTTACAAATTTCAGAAAGAAACGAGCGAAGGCGAGCAGGAATCCCTCGACATTTTGATAAAATGGCGGCAACACCACGCAGGTGCCGCGCGACAAGCCTCCATCACCGAGAGCAACGACCGCTCTTCACCACCTCTCTACGAAGTGGAGCTCACAGCTTCGGATGAGGATGATGATGCTTCGGTATTAGAACTCGTTATACCCATGCAGTCGCGCTACCAAAGAGTCCCGACATCGTCTCCAATGAAATCGAAACAGAAAAATCCTACGTTCCTGTCTACGCTCTTCTGTTGTATGCGCAAGTAATGATAATGGAAGTTTGAATTAATGTTTTATGATTAAGATTTTTTTTTGTGTATTTTAAGTGCTTACTTTATTTTATATTTTAGCGTCAAACAAATTAAATGTTAATTTTAGATTTGAAGCCAATTTAAATACCAAAAAATACAAACAAAATAAGAAAGGCCTATTCATAGATAGGTCCTTAAATTTTAATCATTGAACTCCCACATTATGTACTCGTAGGTATGATCCATTCCATACCTACGTTATTACTATAATATAGTTACTTAGATAAGTATGCATAAACGTTATTGTTACGCGTTTTTATAAGTTAGTGCTTATATTCTTTAAACTAAGTATTCTTCTCTAATTGCCAAAAGTATTTTATATATTGTATCTAAAATATCAATTATTATGAAACATCATAATACGTGTGTGCATACTAAAAAAAAATATGTCACATTATTTTTATATGATAGTTATAAATTATACATAGTTTACTTACGCGCAGAATTTGTTTTTTTTTTTTTTTTAGTATTGGCTTCACACTCTTCTCGTTTTTGCCAGTGTCAAGTATTTTCTTTCTTCTTCGATGCATGTTTGAGGATGAGGATTGGGAAGGCTTGAGGGTTTACTTTTTAGGTAGGTAAAACGGGGAAACGATTTTAATGCCTAACATTATGAATATTAAAATCTACTTTCAATTATATGTCAATTATGCATTTTGCATTTTGAATTTAATAAGTATATAAGATTTTTTTGTTCCTGGTTGTCAAATTCATACATGTCGTATTTGGTTTTGCTTGCATTATTTCAGGATAAAAGTATCCTATAATAGTTTTAGAACCCACATTAATATAAAGTCAAAAGTGAATCGGTTTCTTCTAGACAAGCGCGCTAGAACGTAGATTATAACGTTGCTTAACATCAGGCGAGTTTTAGTCAAGTGTGAGCCTATCTAGTTTAAAAAAATCCGTGATATCGGAACAAACAGACCCACAAATCAAGAAATACACTTTCGTTTTCATATTTTGAAATGTGTGAACAATCCATACGCAATTACCCATAAAAATGCCGAATGTAATATGAACTCACCTTTTCAATAATATATATAAGTTACATAATATATAAGTTACATTTCATTTGCTTGTCAAATATTTTCCTGCAAATAACATGATTGATCAAGTTATTTCAAAGGGTGAAATAAAAAATCCTTGTTTCATACACAATTCTTGAACGAATCATTTTACCGGTCATTAAGGTTTTATGCAAACGATATGGTTTACACATGTATAAATATTTTTTTAAAATATAATTTATGTAATTAAGTTCATGTTTTTATTTCATCTATGTACTTAGGTACAAGTAATTTGGTAAAAATATTTTAAGTATGGTCTAAGTTTTTTCTTATTTGTACATAGTGAATTTAAGATAAATCTTTATTATAGTGTCAAAATATTGTAAATGTTGTATTTCATTAGATAGTCAGACTATCTCGGTTAAATTTATTACATTTTGTCTTGAATAAATGATGTTATAAGCAAATGTGGAACTCCTTGCCCGAATCTCTATTCCCCTTCTACTACAATTTGTTGTAAGTACTATAATTTGTCGGTCTTCAAGTCGAGAGTAAACCGGTTTCTTCTAGGCACGCGCGCTAGATCGTAGAACGTTGCTTAACATCAGGCAAGTTGTAGTCAACCGTGAGCCTATATCATGTGAAAAAAAAAAACACTTCTTTTTCGTATTGATCTTACTAATTTAGGAACAAGCTATCTATGTACATCTACACCCTTTTGAAGTTGGTTAGTATAGAGAATGTTTTATAAGTTAACCTTTTAATAAAATTTCCATAAAAGAACTGGGTACATAATTTTGATATATTTTGCTGTTCTCATTTGGTTTAGCCCAAAACTATACTAAAGTCCGATCTCAAAGCCCTGTTACTCTCACTCAATTATGCATAGGTACATTTTATAGCAATACATAACGATCATTCTTTAGAATTATTATAGTAGGGTTCGTATATTGGTCATCTCATTATTCTAACGCAGCCTACTATTCATGCAGGGTTCTGATTTCTGTTGAGTGTTCCACATAGCTTTTCCTAGTTTCGCTACTCGGCCATAGATGGCGCTGTTAATCAATTATTCGTGGAAAAGCTATCGAAAGTTTTGTATCATAACTTTATATCGTGAATCAATATTTTCAGACAGATAGGCAAGTAATTGTAGAACGGCACATTTAAATGCACAATATGGTATGCTTCATATAATACAAATTAATTTATGTATTCTGTTATAGGTACGAAAAACCGAATAGTAAAATTTTCGAGTAGGTTACTGATAGATTCGTAGGCAAGCTTACGTACTGTAATAAAAAACAACATTTTTATTTGTATAACTCTATATTTTAATGCACGAATTTGAAATGATGGTCTGATATAAACTTTAAGGCTATTAATATACTTAATTATGATTTTCTCATCACACTCGTAGATTACAATCATAACGTATGCATATAACATGATGAACCATAAACATAAACAAATAGATCGGCAGCTAAAAGTCCGTGTCACAAAACACACAAAGCCTAAGAACTCCAGAGTGTTGTTGCGATTATTTTCTATGTGAGTCGAACGTCTCCGAGCGTCTCGGCTAAAATGGCAGGTAAACGGTATAAGTACAGTGCACGGGTTAAAAATACACGTCAGCATCGTATTATTATTAGGCATGTGACGATGCCCAGCATAAACAATGAGAGATGCGTTGTCAACTTCTCGCGAGTCTCGTCCTATCAGAGCCCAGGATACTGTATCAACCAATCAGAGCACCTGTTACCTACTTCACCATTTGGTCACCAGAGAGGGTGGTGGATCACCTTCCGTCATAGCGTCGTTACTTCTCGAACTGAGCACACGTTCTTCAAATTAACGCTTTTTCAAGCATTTTCAATTAATTTTCAAAAAATATTAAATCTTAACGCTTGTTTATGGATAAAAATTTCAGTTAAGTAAATTGAAAGGATTTCTAAGAAATCTAAAGCAGAAAAATCTTCTGTGTATTTCATGTAAATTCAGTGCAGATTTATAGTTTTTTAAATGCTACGGGTTTTTCAAAAACCCAATGGACTTTTAAAGTGTGTGATTTAGTGCTATTCTGAAATATTTATATCTAACAGTTTTTCGTAAAAACCTAATGGACTATTTCGTGCGTGAAAAGTGCAATATTGAGTCATTTAAACCCAACGGTTCTTCAGAAAACCTATTGGACTGTTATAGTGAGTGAATTATTCTAACGGTTTTTCGTAAAAACCTTATGGACTATTTCGTGCGTATTAAGTGCAATTATGAAGTAATTAAAATCAAACGGTTTTTCAGAAACCCTAATGGATTGTGATAATGAGTGATTTAGTGCTATTTTGAAATATTTAATTTGTTCCAACGGTTTTTTTCGGGAAACCTGATAGACTGTCGTAGTGCGTGAATAAGTGCTATTTGCCAATAGCATACGGGTGTACAATGTTTATGCGGGCCCGGTGGCTCATCGATATTCGGGTCGGCGAAGATCGTATCATGTCGTCTTCAGCAGATCAGGATTTCGGCAGCAAGCGCACAGCCTGCGTGCTACTTCGCACAGGCTCACTGATGCAGAGGCAGCTCGTGCTAAACGGCAGCGGCGCGGTACTGAGCGGCCGTGGTCTTCAAATATACGAGATAGTTGGACTCTTCTTCAACGACGGAAGGATCAAGTATCTGGGTGAAATGGAAGTGATTTGGTGAGTCCATTCCAATTTTATTTATGTACATATCTAAAATATCAAGCCTTTCTTATTCAAAGCTTGCTGATCGGTTTCTTGAGAATTATTGTTCAATATTTCCAAGCATATCACGCTAATCATTATAATAGCTGGCCGCATTTGGCAAGTTATAATTTTTGAAGTTACTTTCAAATTCATTTAATTTTAATAAACGGCTAGCATTTACGTCAGTAATTGCGTCGAAAAGTAGCTCGACATTTGCTATAGTACAATTACTTTCAAATTATTCTTGAAATTTCGATCATCCTATACCGGTGTAGTTTCCTCGCGCCTAGCCCAACGGTTGAGGTTGCATTAAATCACCTTGCACTGGGTGACACAATCGCCTATTATGAAACTTTAATGTTAACACTGTACTGCATTATAAAACCTTAGCATTATACGTCATTATAAAGCCCCAACAACAGATTCAGATTTCAGATTAAGATTTTTTATTGATAAATTATGAAAATTTACATGTCAAATTATATAATTAAATAATCACATTATTCATACAATCGCACATATATTACTATACAGTATTACAAATAGTTACACAATTATACATGTGTACGAGTATTAATCGTCTCAATAAATTTTTGTATCAATGATACGAATCTCACTCAATTTTAGGGATAAAATCATCATTTTTATAAAAGGCTTCTTTTATTAGCCACTGCTTCAGTTTCATTTTGAAAGCTTCCAGACTTGCACTTTTTACTATCTCAGAGGGCAACTTATTATACACTGCAGGACCCATCACATGCGTCAACTTAGCGGACTCATGTTTATCTAGGTGTAGTCAAAAATCTTCGATAGCTAATTGATGAAGACGGTCCAAAATCAAGACAGGAATTATTTGTATAAATTATTATTTCTTCTATTGATCTTATATGTAACTATTAACCAAGTATTCAATCCTTGATCGGATAAATCGTCCTTCATTTCATGAACCAACTCAATTCTCACATAGCGTCGTCTTTGGTCACCAGGAATTACAAACACATCTCTCATTGTTTATGCTGGGCATCGTCACATGCCTAATAATATGCAAATATTACACAAAAATAAAATTTGTATTATTAGCAGAGACGATGCCCAGCATCCCCTTAAGGGCTCTTGGTGAGAGACTTCTATGACGGAAGGTGATCCACCATCCTCTCTGGTGACCAAATGGTGAAGTAGGTAACAGGTGCTCTGATTGGTTGATACAGTATCCTGGGCTCTGATAGGACGAGACTCGCGAGAAGTTGACAACGCATCTCTCATTGTTTATGCTGGGCATCGTCTCTGCTAATAATACAAATTTTATTTTTTTATTTTATTTATGAGACAAGTATATTCATAGAATTATGATTTGTCGGTTTGGACATCGTGTAAAAAAGAAAAAAATATGATCGACTGAGATGTTCAGTCGTAGACCTTTTTCTAAGCAACACAGTAAAATCGGCGGTGCTTGAAAAGTTATTTTATATATTGCCCAGTCATGAATCTTGATATTTTTATAAGAGTTTATAACATTCGAGTTTTACTCAGTAAAATAAGATAATAATATGTTACTTATTACTTGAATTTTGTTACTTTACTCTTTTGTGGTGTTAGCTTTATGTATCTGATGTCCCTTTACTTTACTCAGGCAGTATAGTAGCTATACATACACAGCTCGTGGCTTACGTAGCTAGGTGTGCCTCATTTCTGTAATCCTGCTGTCTGCAGCTGTCTGACCTACAAGTTTGTGGGTCAAACAACACTGGATCAACTACATGGCTTAGAGCCGCCTGTGCTTTGGTAGGCAGTGGCTGTGATTTGAGTAATGGTGATTGATAAACATATTATTTTATTAATTGTAATAACATTTTAAATTTAACTATTATGAAGTAACGTTACAACACAAGCATTTCACTTGCTTTGGAAAAGAAGTTACAAAATATAAAGCCTTTTTATACGTTTAACTCAATATTGTCATGTCAAATTCTACTCTGTACCCTCGCGGATTAATAATTCCACAATGTTAAGACATAAACACGACACAAATTAGATAATCATGTAAAATAGCAGCGAGCGTTTCCGCGGGGTTATTCCCCATAAATAAATAACGAGTCCCCAGCTAACGGGTAATGAATGAGCAATTGTATAATCCGAGCACGTGTAATCTGTAAAATCGAGTATAGAGGTTTATTAGTCTGGTAGTGAGGCTGCACTCACGAAGGAGGTCCGACTGGAGGCGGCGGGCGCTGAATGGTGCGGGGCGGCGCCCGAGCCCGCCGCCAGTCGCGCCGAGAGCCCTGCCGGGGCCGCACGTGTCCTCGCCTCGCTCGCGCCTTATGTAACAACCGCACGGTGAGTCCGCAGCCTCCGACCCCAACCCCCGACCACCCCACGCGGCGTATCGACTGATAACCCGCGGCCGCGTGCTGCCGTCAGCTGAGAGGTGACATAATCGATGCAGTAAGTAGTGTGCGAGTGCGAATATTCGCGGAATGCTGCAGGTGCGTTATGTAACGGGACTGGAGCCGGTGCCGCCACGCCGGTCTCGCCGACAGCCTCCCGCCGTCGCGTGTCGACCTAATCGCCGTCGTTACCGCTAACTCTGCTTCCACATTCTGTCTCCGCCACCGTAAACGTAAATTCCACCCGCGATAGTCGAATAAAACTTGGTATTAGGCGCACTCCGCGGAAAGAAGTTAGCCATTTCAAATAATTACGCTCTCGTACATAAGTGAAGGAAAAAGATTTCAATACAAGCCTGTCTCCTAATTGGAAGGTCGGATCCACACAAAAAGCCATTCATTCGTGGAAAGCAGGGGGTCACGGTTTGGGAAATTGAGCTTTTTATAGCTAACGTTTCTTCTAATTTCCTTCCAAAATCTATTCCTCGAAGACATTTGCCATTAGGGGTTTCGACTTTCTGCTCTATTTGCTTCGGCTGGTTGGTTAATTTGCTTTGTTGTCTGCCAGAAACCTGTTTCAAGGTTTCCTGTAATAGGTTTAGGTATTTTTATGAGATCGCGTGTGAAGCCGGGTGGAGGTGATAGTTGGACACGTACTTAGGAAAGTGTTTATGTGGCCTAGACTACCTCCGCTAAACGTTTTGGAAGCGAGTCACGTCTTAAAAGCTCTCCAGTAGGTACATTTAATACCGACCTAGATATTGAAGTTTTGTACGTGATCATCATTTATAATAATAATGAGACTAGTTAGGAATTAAGCTTGTTGTGGGAAGTAGAGAGCCTATTTTTAACTTAACTTATTTATTGATCGTTTGTGAAACAAGTTACACATATCTGAGCAGATGTGGCTTATTTAGATAGTTATAAAGATTGAATATTATACCACTCAAATAGTTCTGTAATGATGTAATAAATTATGGGCTCCATTCTCAAATTTTACTTATGACAAACTTAGTTGAAGCCTTGTCAATAAGAGAAACTAGTTATTATGTAATACATAGTGTGAAAAGCAGCACTGAATTATTCAAGAATTACTTAAGTTTCGTATACGAAGTAGAGTTCGCAGGTAATAAAATAATAATTTACGTTTTTTCCCTTACATTTTGTTTACCTACAAATATACCTATACTATACCTATAAGTAGGTATCCAAATTCAATTCCGTACTTTAAAAGAGATTAAATAGCTCCCAAGAGGCTGGACACAATCGAAAAAGAAGCAAGCTAACGATCGTCTATAAGCCATGAGGCAACTTCGTCTGAGTGTAAAAAAATCATCTAAGAGCCTGTCCATTTATCATGATACTGGTGCTGACAACCAGCTTTATCTATAGAGACTTGGCCTTCACTGGGATAGGCTTAAGACGTTTATATTAAAGCCTTGTGACCACTGCTGCTGGGAATTGCTAGTTTCAAAAATCGTATACAGGGTTAAAACGCATCGTAGTTTTACAAGTTTTGAAAATAGCCGATTTTTTTAAAATATATAAATTTCGTTCCGGGTAGAAAAACTTTGTATGGAACGGCTGAAGCCTACTAAAGCCCGTTAGAAACCAGTTTTCAAGTTAAATCATAAAAAAAACTGGCTCATGACCTGTCTCAATGATCATAAAATAAAATGAGAAAATAATAATAAAAAACTTTCATACTTGCTCTTCCTAAATGATCATTTACAGCTATGTTCAGAACAGAACTATGTATTTTATTAATGCTCATATATAATGAGAGTTAATTTTAAAATTGAATTGAATTGTACATGCTCGTACATGAGTTTACCAATTTCAGAATCCATTAAAAAGTCTAACTACATAAGTATATATCAGCGAGTGGTTTCACTTTCAACTGTTACACAAATTATGATATTTCCATTGATTTTATGTCCTCTTTATGCTTAATTATTTTTACCTTGCCCTACCTTACCTACCGTAATAACAAACAAACCATTACCCACAGGTATAATGATGCCGTTTTATTTGTAAACAAGTTTTTGTTCCATAGAAATGAATTTATTACGAGGCTATGCTTAGTGCTACAAAAATACCAAATATTGGCACCAGCTATAGATCTAGAATTTGTAGAAATTCAATGTTTTCACAGTGAAAGCTTCTCTCGTAACTTTTTCAAATAATCTATGTAATGTGTACCTACTTTTTCCGGTAACCGCATGTTAGTAGATGCGCTTGCCCATTTCAGTTTTATACGTGATTAAGTTTCAGATAACATCGTTCTTTAACTTTTAGGTATATTTTAAAGCTCACACTTCATTTTTTATGTATTGATTTATTATTAGTAATACGGGTTATATCTAAATTAAATATATGTAGGCGCTAAGTTACAGCTAATAGAACATGAACGGTCATATGTAAAATAGCAATACCGTACCGTTACACCTTTTATTAATATGCATATATAAATTTAGCATAAAAATAGCTGCTGCCCAGAGATTGCATGTAACGTGGATGCAAAAGCGCGTTTTTATGTAACAGAGAACAAAGCTTGACCCCACACTTTGCTCACAAGGACGGGGCAAAGTAACTATAAACCGGCAGAGCATCCGTTTTTTACGTGCTAAATGAAAAAATAGCAAAAACTCGTTGGCAAAAATAGCTGGTAGAATGAGAGCGTTTATTTTAAATGTTACTATTGTGATGCTATAAATGACCACCATTATTCAAACAGCAGACGTCTTTGGAGTTTTTGTATCAATTCGAATTAATAATGGCAATTTTAAACGCGATCCAGCGGCAGACAAAGATTGATCATAATTATTAAAAACACGAGTATAAACTATACTAATATACTACTACTCTTAATTAGCTTCGTGTGTTTTTATGAATTTATGAATTAAGGTGGAAACTCAACGGAGCGAATTTACTAAAATACACACATGATACAGATTTGATATCGATACACATTTATGATGAAACAGGTGAATTATTTTATGAAAATTAGCTAAGCTCAATATTAAATATCTATCTAAAATATAACATCATTAAAACATAATTAATTGGGATGTTTAATTGCGATCTCTAATTAATTGGCCACTTAATATAAACAGTCCGGTGTGCTGAATCCCAAATTATGGCGCCTAAAAAATGAATCATAAAGTAAAAATATTTGATTAAAATGCCGAAGAAAAGGTCTGGCGTTTTCGTAATTAATACCTCCACTTGAAATCTGATTCAACATTTAGATTTTCGCGTTTCCGTTTTATCCGCTTTGTTTTAAATAAAAATAACAGTGAGCGAATAAAATAAACGAAATCGCAATCAAATAACGGCGAAACAATTTGCCAGTTCACTCTCTGATGATATTACTGCTATTTTATATTGTATCGATTGTGCCCGGGTTTGTTTGTTTCAATCCTAGATTTGGTTATTTGAATTTTAACAAAGCACGTTTAGAAGCAATATCTGAAATTTGACAAAAAAAATTTTGGTGTATGTTGGGATAATATTATGGTTTACATGTGAATCACCACGATGCTCAGCATTGAGCTATTGTATAAACGAGGAGGTTTTTTTTATAAAAACTACGAAAATCTTATAAAAAAGAAAGTTGTATTAGTTTTAGTAGGTACGCCAGCTTTATTGTTTTCCTATCGTTGTTTTCCAAACTAGGTTGCCTGGAAGAGATCACTCTAAGTGATAAGGCCGCCCTCTATCCCAATACTATGGTTTACATATTTTCTTCATACTTGTGTTCTTTTGCTATTGGTGTACAATAAAGAATGCTTGATTGATTGATTGATTGAAAATCTTTATAATTCATCAAAGACGTCCAACGAACTGGTTTTTCAAGGGTTTCGTCATTTCTTTCGAGTAACGGTACTCTGAATCCGAGTACGCCCTGGCTGATATGATACCGTTCAATCAGTCAACAGAGTTATGAATATTTGCCACGGGCATTGAATGGGTGTAATACCCCGTCGAAGCCTTCCGAGCCTTTGTGCCGTCTCCCAGTATGTCGCGGTGACATGTTTAGACTTACCATGATTTATTACGCCGAGAGATGACGAATCTTCAATACAAGGTGTAGTATTGATGTTTGGATGGTTTTGGTTTGATACGGTGTTACAAACTACCTAAATCTATGATAAGTTATAATGCGATTTTTTGTATAGTGAAATTACTTATTATGTTTGCAACAGTTCATTTTGTATTGTTTTTTTTACCACATTTGTTGTAACAAAAAATGATCTACATTTTGATACCAGTGATATTGATTCAATTATTCAATGGTACATTTATAATTTATACATTAATGATGATTAGTTATCTTTTTTTATGTATTAGGGGTTAATATAATAATAATAATAATAATAAAAGCGTTTATTTCAGACAGAATCCATACATAACTAAATTATTATACACATACTAATACAAATGTCCAAAATCTTATAAATGTCAAAAGAATTAATTTATCTAATTTACACACACCTAATGTATGAAATTGCTGATTTGTACTGAACATATTATTTTTTTATGAAGATGGATGTCATAACATCCGAAACGCGTAAACAACATACGCGAATTACACGTGAGTGAAAACCGTTTAGTTAACATATTTATCATAATTGTAATTACAAAAACATATCAACGAGTGCAAATATAACATAAGGAATATACAAATGAATTATCAAATCAAACCAGATCGCGTGGGCTACATTCGAAACCAATTCCAGTAAAACGTTTAAGTAATTACAATGTTGCGTGTGTGTTCTTACAAATTGTTACGAAGTTTAATAAAGAGATTTTTTGCTCGTGTTAGAATTGGCAAAAACAAAATTATGCCCCCAGGGCACACTGAACTCTGCCCGTTCTTTGTTTACGCTACTAATTGAATATAACATTATCAGCGCGTGTTTTTTTATCTAAATATATTATAAGTAAATGCGAAAATCATCAAATAATAAAATACGTAAATCCTAAAGAGATTTCCCAAAAACTCGTTTAAGAAATCTTGTTGCTATCCGTAGGTAAAATTTGGCAGCTTTCTAGCTCCTATTTAGGTCGGTGTACAAAAAGAGCCCGAAGCAACAACGAGCAAATATATCAAGAATTTTGAGCGTTCCATACAGGCAGATGTAGACCTAATTTACATCCTTGGGGCAAAAAAGGTTGTTTGGCAGGCGAGGGAATTAAAGCACTTAGTGGCCGCCGGCCCTCTGCCCGACATGGATTGATTCTACCCACTTTGTTTGTGTACTCTACCCCTACATGTATAAATATATCTATGTATGTAGGTGTGTGAACATCTGGAGATGGTAGAATACCTGAAAGGTCAAACACATAATCTGCTACATATGTAGGTATTTGTTTTTCGTAGGGTTCAAATGTGGCTACTGTTTGCCGCTGCTTTAACTTTTCTGACAGAGCTGTCCAAAATATTACACTGTTTTTCAATTACATACGTTATATGAGTTTTCATTCCTTCCATTACGAGATCCACATTTTATAACTTTATCTTGATTGTAGAGGTACAATTATGAAGAATAATAATAGTTTTATTGTTTTTATGGTTCTAGAATTAAAGTTACATGTAAACATTTTAAATCAAAAATTTCAGATGATTCAGACACATAATGACGTTATAGTCCGTAGAGATGATGCAAATAATTTAAACTTTGGCGGAGGTTTGTTGAAATAGGTTTACTTCGGAAGAAAATGCCCTGAAGTGTTTTAAACTATTAACAACTTTGTTCAGTTTCGATGACGAAGTTCGAATCCTTACTTCGGATTCTACGCTTTACCTGAACAATTTTACAGAACTAGAATTAAACACTATTTTTATACAGTTATCTAAATAAAAGTCTAGTATTTGCAAAACTTAGTTAGTGTCAATACATAAATAAAGTCCCTTTTAATTGTTTTTCCGTATTTAATTTGAGTAATTACCACTAATTACCGAGAAAAATATCAAGCACTCGAATAGTATTTAAATCATCATGACTATCAGACAAAATCATAGAATCCTAAATTAAAGAGAAGTCACTTGTTTTTTATTCTGTCATTTTTGCGTTTGACTCCATCCCACTTCCTTCCCTTATATTCCTCTTCCAATTTGTGGACCTCATCCGAGAAGTCCGGGATTATTGCTTGCATTTAGGGTTTCAGTGGTGGGAACAAAAACGGGCAAGGGGAACCATTTTGTGGGTCTTATGAGGATGAGAATTGGGTAGAGGAAAGGCACTCGATTCGCTTAAAAAATGTTAGTCAACCACCGTTATTAAATTTTCCCTTTCCTATATGGTATTATGTGGTTGGGTAAAGGGCTAAATATTATCTCGTATAGATTTCTTATATGTTTTTCCAATAAAATATAACATTACGTTGAATCTGGCAGGGCTGGCACTGAATGCCTGGAACATCTTTTATGCAACGAGTCTAGTTCGGACGAGGCTAGACATTATAGATAATATTTAATTGTATAGGTATTATATGTATAAGCTTTATGGGATTTCATAGTCGGCTTTGACAAAACTCCCTCTTAAAAATAAAGATAAAAAAAGTGTCTAGAATATTTCCGCGAATTGCTTGTGTGGCAACATTAACAAAATGGCTATGAGTGAATACTTTTTAAGTAGGTACCTAAGTTTTTTTTACATTGAGTCATAGACACAATTTATATTTTTACATAAATTACGTATACGTACAAAAGTAAAAAATGACTATGTTACATTCCATTCTCTAGCAGTAAATACATATAACAAGGCACATTCCTCTATATGGTGTTCAGTCGACTGTATAAAGGTTATTCATGCGTTTAACAAGCATTTTGTAGAAGCATCATAAAAGTCGTCTGTGCGTGCAAGATCACACGACAGTATTAACTTGTCAAGATCATTATACACTGTAGTATAATGGTAATCAAATCTAATAAAATATCTCTTATGTAATGTAAAGAAGTGGTACTTTTTGGTCAATCGAACCAATACAGTAGTATTTTAGTTTAGTTTTCCTAACATAAATGTTCGCATGAAATTACTCTTATAATAATGAAGGAATTTGATTTTTTACTGTTGTTTGATTGATTATGAATATACATTATTTGATAAAATAAAAAATAATAAAATTCTTGACCAATTAAAAAAAAATCCTTGTCAAATATGATGTAACCTGTATTTTTCTTGTTACTGTATTGAAAGTATATTTTATTTCATTTATTTTGTTCCAATAGCATCATTAAGTTCTAGATATCAAATTCTTTTGTTAGGTATTTCAAAAAAAATCTTGACTCTATACTGTGTTCAAAATTAAAATTCCTTGGTAATAAAGTATCGTCCAGTGATTCACATAACGCTAATTAAAAACGGTTATCCATGTATACGCACACAAATTTCCACAAATATTAAATTAAGCGCCTTTTAAAATGCAACACACAGTATTTTAAACGCGGTCTTTAACCTCTCAAATTAGCACACTTAAAACTTGAAGTTATAAACCTAACGGACTTCATAAAAAGCGTACTACCGAAACTTTACAGTACTTCCAGGTGTTCTTAAGGTGGAATCATACGCCACCTCGGATATTTTAACCTCCGTTGCAAGAATATAGGCTTATATTATTTTATTTCACAGGGATATAAATTGTCTCTGTATCTGTATAATAATAATACTAAGTATGTATTTTCAGCTACAAAGTCAAACAAATGTTTTTTTTTTAAAGCGGAACTAATTAGAAGAGATTAAGAGAATACAGGAAAAAGTTCAATCATGTGTGAATTTTTTGTATGTAAACTAAAGTCTGTCAAATTAAATTAAAAACCATCAAGACTTTTTACTGTCTGTAATAATTAATAATTCTCCCTCAAATATGTGTAACTGAGTGAACCGGTTCTTATTGGGTAAGCACGATCCATCTTAGACCATAGTTGCTTACCATCAGGCAAACTATGGGCAAGTGCAAACCTGTTTATGTTAAATAAACTGAAACTAAAGTAAAACAATAATCCAAAGATAACGTATTTTTCTCAAAGGCGTATAATTCCACTTTAAACGTAGGCAGGTGGTGTTGCAATTAATTTAGTGTAGGTATAGTTCCCGGGACAGCAGAGCATTAAAAACAATTACTTACACGGCAGTAGCCGGCATTTGAACACTTGCGTTGAATTATTCGGACACTATTATCATTAGCCACATGTGGGGTTTATTTTTGCGAGAAAATAGATAGATAGATAGATAAAACTCTTTATTGTAACACACATTGAGAAAAAAAAGACAAACAGAAACACAAAAGACTTAAAAAATAGTGCCACAACTGGCGGCCTTATCGCTAATAGCGATTTCTAGGTGATAGGTGTAAAAGGGCTGAGGGTTTTTTAGTGTAATTGAATGCAACAGTTTGATGATTGTTATCGGGCACATCATATGTATATTATTATATATCCAACAATTTATGTATAGTTTCAAGAAAAAAATGTTTGAGTACCTACTGACCAAATGTAATTATTAAGTAAATTACTTTGTTGAAGAAAAAAAGAAATTATACACATAACTTGACTAGCCATAAAATCAACATTTGTACGCCTATCGTAAGAATATTTGATACAACAAATTTATGTAACACCAAATTTATGTGACAATATTCGTGAAAATTTTGTTGATAAATTTTGATATTTTATGATTTTGATACAGCTCAAAAAAACTGTTCTAATAGGTACTTAAATTCATGTTTGAGAGAGAGACACATTAAATACTGTATAGTATATAATAGCTGTGTTCAAGTCAGACTCGCACAAAGAGGGTTCTGTAGAAGAAATCAAATGTAGGACTTTTTCGTAAATCGCAAATTATAACGTATGTGTAATAAAGGTTCTGAAAACTACGAAACTTATAAAAACAATCTGTCATATGTAATTTGAACACCATTCTGTAATCAGATGTTGAGTTAACCATTCTACAATTATCATTATTATATGTTTCCATATATAACACATCAACAATTCTTAAATCTAGGTCTCATACTAGAATTACCTAATCTAATCTATAGCTACAATTAGCAAGGTTCTGCTTGAACTTGAACTCGGTATAATATCTACATTGAATGGGCCCATTAACAAAGATATTCCCACGGTATATCATAAAGAAATATAACAGAAACCGGCACGCTAACAATTACTCTGAACAATGGCAATATGTATGAGTACATATGTATACAGTATACACGGAATCAGATGGCATATGTTCGTTTTATGTATGTATTAAGTTCATTTATACAGTTATTTAGGAAAAAAGCGTTTGTCTACTAAAAAGTATGTGCAAAGTTCTTATAAGAGTGGCCAGCTATGGTAACGGGAGCATTCGAACTGCCATAAAAGCCTCTGATATAGTAAACATATAGTAAACGAGAGAGAAATATAGTAAACGAGTGACGTACTACACATCGACGTGTCATCGAGCCACGGAAGCGCTCATGCTCAACGCTGTGAATACCACTTTTTGATCACCCATCTAACGACTCACCGCATCGGTAGTTTATGTAAAATAGCCTAATAACACCAATGTGTGCAATTGTAAAAACATACATACATACATGGATATGCACATGTACAAACATTCTTAAAATTACTTATATTATGTCAATCTTAGTTGTGGGTGTCTTTTTGAAAATATATTGTGCCATTAACATAAACAGTCCATAATATTTCAACTTTATAAAGCATTAAGTATATTCCAATTAGTACTATATATATGTATAATATTTATATTTACTAGAAAACGTTTTCAAAACGCTTGAAGGTTCAATATGCAAATTTTACTAAACTTCAGTTTTCCCGGAGGGTTTCCATGGGAGCATTTCCAGGAAATGTTTCTGTAAACATTTTTGCTGTAAACATTTTGGGTTCTATATTAATCAATCCACAATAAAAAATACATTTGTAAACTCACCGAGACACAGATTTGCAGCGTTTATGGCATAGTTGTATACTGCATCGCTTTTTGATGTACTAAATCTAACCTTAAAATATAGTAATAGTGTAACGGTCGCCGTATAAAGGTAGATTAAATAATATATTTAATAAATAAATATAAAAACTTTGAATATTACGTAATTCAATTACTTATACCATCCAAATTATACGATTAAAATAAGAATAAATGATAAGTTAATTAAAATATGTAGATGAAAATGATATCCCATACGAACTTACATTATCAAAATGATTAAATCCACTTTAAATATATTTTTATCGGCAATCAGTTACAGAATCTTCCGTAGAGAGAATGGTCTCGAACCTAATGTGCTAATAAATTGTACTTGTGGTATTCCATCTGTCAGCAAGCGGAAGGCTTGCATTAAAAGGTCATCAGGAGATAATATAGGTATACCTACCTACAGTGCTTAGTATGTATCCTTTATTTGTAACCTAATGAGTGTATGTTTTTATGACTCATTTGCTTTAGTTTTGATGCTTTAACATACTTACCAAAGAAACATTTGCATAGACATCGAAAAAAATGTTTTAGTCTGAGGTTATGCATGATTCAAAACGTTTGTTGTCAATATTTCGCCAAATAACTGATAAGCAAAATATCAATTAAATATGAGCGTTTCTTTGTACTTGAGTACCCGTTAGAACATAGCTGTTCACCGAATGTCTACGAACAATTTTCTTGATGTCGAAAATGGTAAAGAATACTACAATAAGTTTGTATATGTATATATGAACATATATAATGACGAATCAGTCATTATATTATTTCTCTTTTCACTAGATAATACAAAAGGTATGTATACAATACATACATACACACAGTCACCCTGAATGTATCTAAAGTGCGTATACATGTATATACTTATGTAGGGACATGGAATTTCCTTCCGGCATGCGTATCCTGCTATAAATGAGGCTCACTCAATACTCGCACTACAAGATAAACATAATTACATCTTAAATATATTTTCCGGGAAGCTAACAGGATATCAGTTATGATAGAAATAATACAAATATTATTTCGAATTATAAATATAAATTCGAAAACAGTAAAAATAATAAATATTAATTCGAAAACAGTAAAATTATTGGGCGTGTAAAAACTGTGAATAATAGGATTTAACCTAAACTTTTTAAGCGAAAATAACCACGACCGGCAGGATTCGAACCTGCGTATTTTTGCTACCGTCAGAACGCCAAGCTTAAGTTAAACAGCGTACCAACCATAATGCGGGTTTATTGCTTGACAAATATAGGTAACTTAAAATAGAATTTAGTTTGAAATGTTCTTCCGATGGGTGGAAGTAGCTAACAGGTGAATAAACGATTTGATAGAAAAGGTAAGAGTTGAGCTCAAAGTAATGTTGATTCTGTAGAAACTAATTAGTCAAGTCAGATTGATATTTACAGTGTATTGTTTTATATTTTTAGCTTAGTAAGTTCACACAGATGCATGCAGCATTTAAGTAATATCTTCTTTATTTTCTTTTAATGTCAGATCAACAAACTTAGCCTTGACTCCGTACAATGTCTCGGTCGGCATGTGAGCAGATTGTAAACTATTTCAAAGTAACGCCTTGCAATTATTTTAGCACCACTTATTTGTAAGCAAACTCGCACGCATTGAAACAAATACGAACTTGAAAAACTGGTTCTGAGGACGATGGGCTTGGAATTTATGCTTTTTTTATTTGTAAACGTCGTTATTGTGTAATGAAACCGTGGAAATTTTATATTACATAAATACGTAATAATACCCTAACTTGAGAAACTAAAATAAGTAAGAAAATTAACTTTTAAAAGGAGGAAATTATTTAAGTGTTTTGAAAAAAAAAAAAATTCAGCATAGATCATTAAAGATCCGCTGTTTATCTCGTAATTGTCTGTCAACATTTCATCAATCACTATATTTACTCACCAACCAACAATTCCAAAAAATATCATCATTTCCTCATAGACTAGTAACCGGCATTTAGCAGAACAAAGCGTCCGCTTGTTCCCTCAAATGAACAATGCCTCGGCATCGGTTAACCCACTGACACTGATTGTGAGCTCACATGTTCTGCGGTCATCTAATATTTAGAGCCTTGCCATGTGGGCCTGTATCATATCAGGTATATCTAGGTTTATTAACAAGTTTTTTTTTATAGGGTGAAGGTGAAAGAAAATATCGCAACGAAAGCATCATTGCAGATCACAAACTCCTAGAAAATGTGTATTCCATGAAGGACTTGCGGGGCACACCAAGTTGTACTTACCAAAAAGAACTTCCTTAAAGTACTTACAGAAGAGGAGTTTTGTTTCAATGGATTTTTGTAAACGATGGTGATACATTTATGATGAGACATTTTTATAAATAACAACTAACAATTCCTTGCGCATAATATCAATTGAAATAAAGCTTATATATACATATGCACACACATATATACATATATTACCTTGCAACCGTATCAGCGAAGTGAAAGACATACTAGTTATAAATGCTACGTATTTTCAAATTTATGCGTTGCATTATGCTCGATTTAGCTTATACTAATTACTCGCTAACTTGACCATATAAAGAGGGATAAATTATAAGTTATTATAGGAGTCATTAAGTCCGACCATTGTGGACTCGACACGACGTGGGCGTTCCGAGGGGTTAGCACGCTTCATGGCTGCGGCTGGTGATTCAGAGACTGCGTTGTGGATCAAAATTAGAAACATAATAATGTATGTGTACCCTCAAAATACACAAGTAATTTCGCAAATCACAGAATGATGAAAACGACAGTTCAAAACTACAAGTATATAAAATTCCTACTGGGTAAGCAAAGTCCATCGTATACTGCTAAATATTGCTTTACGTATGTTAACTTATTTACTAAAATTGATTGTGATTTTATAAATAACAGAGTGTGTGATTTATTCCGTACCAAGTTTTTGAAATGTTTGTCAAAATCATAGGTCAAAATACATAACAAATATTTGGCAGAACGACGAATAAGACATTAAATACACAAGGACAGTAAGTTTAGATAGAAGATTATTATAGGACAAAAATTGTGGAGATTTAGATTACACCAATACGACTCGCCATAGAAGCCTTGCAGAATAATGAATCAGATTAGATACTGTCTATGCTAACTCTACCGTATTATTTATGTCAAGTGCCCCGCATGCAGTGGCGCAAAGAAAATAAAGCACAGGGTCGCAGAATAAGTTATACAGCCAACACTGGGCTTTGGACAGGGTTTCAAGAGTTTAATTATGGTTTTAAAATGGGTTTTGATATATTTTACAAAGGAGTTTGAAATAGAAGTTTTCACATCACGAAGCGACAGCAAAAATAATTGGTTAAAGGAATCACAAAGCATCCCATACACAGCCCCGGCTTGTAACAGAACATGTCTTTTTACCAACGAATAATTGGTACTAGAAATGTAACTGAGCCAAAACATTATTCCACAAGACGGTCAACCACCAATTTACAACTCCTGCTGTGACGGGAGTAGGAGTGGAACTAGTATACCAGCAACCCAAGGACGTGCTCCGTGATAGACTCATTGACATAGACCCTTAGAATAAAAATTAGAAAGGTCAACCAACGTCTTCGCGGTTGAGTTGGACAGAGCAACCCTTTAGCAACCTGAGACCAAGCATTGCTCAGCGTGCGGCTATATATAGTATCGTAACCAATTACGAACAAGCTTTGTGTGCGAGTGGTGTGTGTGTGGGAAAATACTTCCATTTTATATCTATAAATTGTGGAAGTATTTTTTCTCGTCAACCCTGACGAGACATAAGTAAAGAGTTACAATTCTAGTGTCAATTATTCGCGGCTTTTTACACATTTTGCGGCAAATTCCATTACCATGTAAGAGTTCATTTACTTTCATTGCTTGCGAGCGTTCCTTTTAATTGGTTTTATTTATGAGCTATGACTCTTTAACTTTTATTGGTCGAACGTGTCTGAAAATAATTATGCAAAAATGTTCTGTTTGTGCTGTTTTGATAATTGCAAGTTGGTATTGTTCGACATGAAAGCAATTGTAGCGTTATACTATGTTGCTGTTCATATCGATAGGAACATTTTTGGTGGAAGTTTCGATGCATACAATATGATGGGATATATGATGGGATCTTCTGCCAAATATAGTATACAAGGTTTATCGGATAATAGTGTAGCCATGTGATTATTATGGTGAAAAAACCACCCCTCATCCGAAAATCCTAAAAAGCATAATTTATGCAAAAGCTTCATGTTGTGTGATGTTTCTGCCAGTATTTTAAGCATTTAACGGCGGCGTTATGATTGCAAGGAAACACATTGTGCTGTTTATCTTTATAAATAAAAATGAATTGTTGTTCGTTAGTCTGATTAAAACTCGAGAACGGCTGAACGGATTTATCTTATCTTAGTCTTGAAATGTTCGTGGAGGTCTAGGGAAGGTTTAAAAGGAAAAAAAAAAAAAAAAAGTTTATGTCGCAGTGCTAAGTCTGCCGGGACAGCTAGTAAGCAATATAATTTGATATGGTTCTCGTAACTTAATATAAACTCTAACTCTCTCATAACTTAATAAATATACAAGTACAGATTGACAGCAATTTTTCTACCAATCTCTTTTAAACTTCTCACTTATTCCAACAAACATCATCTAATAATACGAAACACGTTTGTAACTTACATTTAGAGATAAATGAATAGGTAAACCTGACAAATGATTAATAGGATGTAGACTACATAGAACAGAAATAATCGATGCGATACAAGAACTTTATTTGCATAAGTCAGGCACAAGCAGATTTATTACCTCCTGTGACCATTTATTACTGTTTTTTTCGCATTGTATTGAAGGTTAGTTCCTGATTTCGGTACAAATGGTATTTCTAAAATGCTCTTAATCTTTTTTTCTGACTTTAAATTTATTTTCATTCTGCTGTGTATATTCTTGTTTCTAGCAGAATTAAATGACCTATATTTTTATGATATTATTACTGTAAATAATTAATAAATATTCCGGGACATTGCACACAACGCCAAGTATTGTAGTATCCAAGTTTATTTCTTATAGTTTTGTTTTCATTTTGCACAAAAGAAACCATATTTTTTAACGAACATTATATTATGTGATTTTACATTATTTTAACAATATTGTAGATTTGCAGCATTGATTCCGATCCGACTAGTGGTCGTAGTACGGCAGTCGTTAAGCCATATTAGAGGCCCTTAGGGCGGTTTGAAAACTTTCAACATCAGAGTCAATTTAAGAAGAAAAAAGAGATGAAATATTCTATGAATATTTTTGACACTAGAGCTCACCAATATCACAACCTTAGTTTAGATGAAGTCAGCTAAAACCAAATATGTAATCCTCTCCTGCATGGTTGCTCTAACAAGCTCTGAAGTAATCTATTCAAGCCTGCATCTGGTTGTAAAGCGGCGGAGTGAGATTTCAGGGCCCTTACCGTGAACGCTAACTGGTAACTTACTGAAATATCGCTGGCTGGCTAAAGAAACCTGAATAATATTGCCTGTGTGTTCAAATATCTGTAAATATCTATGGGCTATGTGTCTGACAATAAATAATTATTTATTTAAATTCGTGCCATAAAATACCCTTAATTTTGTTTAGCGATGATGTAAAAATTAAGACGAATTGAGAACCTCCTCTTGTTTTTGAAATTGGTAAGAAATTGAGTTGACGTTGAAGTTAAACTTGCAAAACTTTTTTTTTATTTATTCATTCGGTACTGTGAGAGAAACAGACATTTTTTTTTTCGTTTTAGGCATTTAACGACCAATCATATCAGGTTATGGTCGGTCATAGTACTACTTTAAGCGATTTTGTTGCGAGCCGGCATTGAATTGCTCGAGTTAAAGGTAAAGTGACACCTCACGGTAAGGGCGCAGGAATTTCACGTGTTCAGTCGTCTAAACCTGGGAATCCGACTGAAATCACAAAGAAAATGCTTGTGCGATATACATACCTACCTGTAGCAACTGGTTTATGTCTGAAATCGTATTCGGATGATGGGTGATTGAATGATGATGTCTCTGTGGGAATAAGTTTCGAAGTATGTAGGATTGTTTTACTTTACTTTACTTTTACTTTTTTTAAATTAAGTTAACGACTACTTCATTCGATATTCAATACCAGATATTTTATTCTAAATATAAAAATAAATAACGTTTGATACAGGTCTATTCATCTATGTATAGCATAAAAATAATAAATTTACCGTATAAATATGTATATGCATATGATCAGCATAAATCAACTGACTCAGACATACATATAATAACTATCTATATAACATACTACATTATTTTAAGTTGTTAATATAAAACTAAGTTGTAAACTAGAACCCCCGGAAGAACCTGCCTCTCTACGACACAGTTTTTTACTAATGTAAGAGGCAGAGCTATTTGTAAAGTGTAACATATTGTTTTGTTTACAATATTTTTTTTTTTATCTTTATATACATACGGCCTGCGCAGTGTACAGTTTGAGATATCAAATCTTACAGCCATCAAAATCGATTAACTAATTAGAATCGAGTAGCCGGTCGTAGCGCCGCTAATCGAGTGAAATGCTTAAATCGATGCGGCGCTATCGATGATATAATTTGATTTGAGATCGTTGAGCTAAGGGAGAGAAGATATGTCTTCGGGGTCTAATCTTTATAATAACTTTTATACCATACCTACTCTGAAAAGCTTATTTTATTCACGCAAAACAGTGAATAAAAAGGCCTTTTATTCACTGTTTTGTTTTTATTCACTATTTTGGTGTTTGAATTTGGAACACAAAAATATATCCGGTCTCTATTTCAATGCTTACACAAACTCCTTGCGCTAAGATTCGAAATTCAAAACTCTTTGGTGCAAATAAATTCTCGAGATTTGATTTGTCGATATTTGCGACAAGGAGTTTGGCATTAGATTAAACACAAGTTGACCACCCCAATGATAATAATAAGAAAATTACGCTTAATTTCATTCATTGCTCTAATTTTAATGTCCATTTCAATTAATGTAACAATTCTGATTTCTTGATTAAATTTCTATTTTCGCTTAAATTATGTCTTTTTTCGTAGTCATGGTATAAAGTATAGTATGCAACTCCTGAATAAAGTAAGAATTTATATCGGGGGCCATGAATCACTCGCGTCGTTCAGGATTCTAACTAATCATTAGAGTCCTTCACTTGCTCGTGACTCAACTACGGCCCTCGCTTTAAATCCGTCCTTTATTCACTAGTTGCATAATATACTATTTGTTAAACGATGACAATGTTTAAAAAATGCATCATAGAAAGATGAAATCATGATGGGATCGCATCTTTACACTTTTGTTTGTTGTGTCTTGATTTCAAACAGTTTTTCTTGTTTTGTTCTTACTGCTTTGATAATATTATGAAAAGTAAACTGTCTGTATGTGTAAACGTTGAAGTTATCGCTCTAACGTTTCCATTCACACCGACTTGACTATTTCCAAACCACATTCCAACAATAGCCGTTATTTATATCACGTTCTGCTCCTACATTGATAAATCAGCTATCATGAGCGGTATTCGATACAAAATGGATATAAAACAGAAGCATCTCTGGCGCGCGATTCTTGGCACTTGGCGTACAATGCCTCCGACCGAGAGCCTTCCAACGAAAATAGACTTAGCGAAAAATCGATAGTAAGGTGCCGATGCCGAGCCAGCGTACTCAGCCCCTCTTTAAAATTGTGTCAAGTTTGTCACTTTGAGCGGCGGTTTTAGGTTTCTCGTAACGAGTGGACTTGTGCGCTTGATTATGGAGAGTTTTTTGTTCTTTGCGAACAAATAAGTGAGTACTGGAGAGGTGATTTTATAGCGAGCACTTACGTGCCTAATTATTCCGGGACATTTCACATTACACTATCTAGTCTTATGCTAAACAAATGCTTGTGTTATGGGTTCTAGGTAACGAATAAAATACTTACTGTAGACTTACATTCCCTTTGTATGAAAATAAGACGCAATGATAGGGGGGTTACCGTTTCTTATAGTACAACAGTCCTATGGCTTAAAAATATTGCCACCAGAGTTTATCACTTTGTTTTGGTTGTACCTCAGTAAACTTAAGGTAGTAAGAAAGAAGAAAAAGAGAAAAAATTGAGGAAGTAGATAGGAAAGCTGATTTATTATGTTAACTATAACTCTAAAATGCCAAAGCTTGTTCTCAAAGACTTTATATTATAATAATTAGAGAAATGAATAAATAACAGCTAATATTAGAGCAGACCCTATATATCCCCTCTAACTTTCAAACTTAGTTTGAACTAAGTAAACTAAGTAACCGATAAAAAATCTTCGATTTTAATAATGACGCTGTAAAATCCTAATCGTTCGATTGGTTAATTTTCCGGCGAAGTGATGCCAATAGCGGGTGAATTTTGAGGTCCAATGGAAGTTTGTCACAGCCCGGTCATTAATCAGAGGTATGGTCGGATCGATCATACTTTACACTGATTTACACCTTCCAAGGGACATATTTGGCAAATTTATTGGCTTGCGGAAATTCCGGACGGGTATCGAAAAATGTCGACGACCTCTTAATTACGCTGTGCCCATATAAACGTATTTGGAGTCCGTTAGCACTGAAACAAAAGGACTAGTCATTGGATGTGATATATTTGTGTAACTGAACAGTTATAGTAATGTATATCAAAATAAGTCCATAGTAATTATACAAATTTAGTTTTGATTGAGGATTGATTCTGGCTAATACGATTAAAGAAAAACTGAACTAGTAATTGTTGTACATCACTAATTATGTTTCAGTATAATTTTATACATATGAAATGTTTTATTTTAGCTATTAACACACATGTGTGTTTAAATTAACATTGGCATGGTATAACTAAGAAAGATAGAGTAATGAACTGAACCTCTTATTGCAGGTCTGTTTGCATATTTAAATAACTCAATATTTAAAAATAAATCGACTGGCCTGTTAGCTTAGTTGGTAGTGGATCTGCCTTCTAATCTAGGATTGCGGGTTTGATTCCCGCATGACACAAGTAATTGTGAATTTAGAAAAATATTTAATTACTTGTGTTGAGTCTGGTCATTTCTATAATGAGTATATATTTACAAAAGAAGAGTATATAAGTATCATATTTGTTATCTAGTATCCACCACACAAGTGTTTGCTTAGTGTGGGGCTAGATGGCACTGCTTGCAATGTCCCGGAATATAAAAACAAAAAGAAACTATAATTCAAAATAAATAGCCTCCAAACAGGTATGTTTGTTGAACCCCGCTCGCGGCGCGAGGCGAGTTAGTTTGCAATTATAATGTTCTTGCGAGAAGTATGGCTAATGCACCAGAAACTCAATTAAGGCAAGCCGGGGCTTATGAATAGTTTAGTGAGTGCACTGGAGCTTCACGTATGTATGCACTCAGTTATTGGTGATATGGATTTGTATGCCATCTTAGTGCATTCACCTGTAAACAGCGTATAGTAAATGTATTGAATTGAGCACAGAGTTTTGACCCTTAATCAAATAACGGGAAATATATTCCCACCTCGAAAAAAACATTTTTTTCAACAATGGCCTTAATTAATATAAAAATGTTTAGGACATAAAATATGGTCACAGATTTTTATTGTATTTATATTATTTGGTCCTGATATAATTCGCTTAATATTTATATATTTTTGTTTCTTGTATTATACTATATAATATTATTGTAACTTTTGGTGCGTGAGCTCTACAAAATCACGTTTGATAAATATTTAAAATATTCTACATGTTAGGTATAATCAATGTATATCAAGAAAGTATCCACATACATGCGTTGTTTTATAAATATTCATATAATTAAAAGAAAAAAGGTCAATATCTTTTTTTTCTTAAATTGCTTTTGCGAAAAACACTTAATAAGTAACTGTGTATTAATCGTAAAAAAAATTAAGAGTCTTCAAAAAAGGAGTCTATCAATTCATCTGAAAGATTTTTTGGTTACTTTATTCAAACAAACGTCTTTAATTCAAGAAAAATATCACCATTTCGTTTGTTTTTGGCTACACTCCGTTGCGTTTATTCAATTTATCTTATTGCGAACTCGCAGCTATCAATCTACGCCTTCGCTAAGCTATCGTATTTATATTTTGAAACCGCATGAAACTCAGTGTTACCAGCCGACATTAATAAGCCTAATAACACTGGCGTGAATTACAGTTGCCAGTGTTCTAATGTTGCCAGTGTTATAGAGCCAGTGTACCAAGGTTGCCAGTTTAGAACATTCGTTGTGGCGGTTCTGTCGGCCTCGTTCTAACTTTGAATGTGACATGAGGTTAGGGAGAGTGCACATAAGGTGCAGTGGTTGCATATAGGGCAGTCTGTGCTGTGATTGGTTAGGAATCAATAGCAGACCATTAAATATAAGTGAAATAGTATTTGTGTGATTTGGTAATGCTATTTAGATGGCGTAGTGCTTTTTATCTGTGAGCTAAAGCGCAAGCAAAAACATGGACAAATACTACAGCAATGTAATTTCTAAAGCTTCATTCAATTCTTAATAAATATCTTGTTTAAGTCTTTTTTGTATATACTTGTGAAATATATGTACATTTTAGTTAGTTATTGGCAATAAAGTTTAAATATATTGGAAAAAAAGAAGCTAATTTCGCAACTGAAGAGAGAACTTTAGCCCTTTTTAAAAACAGCATTGTTTTTTTGTTCTTATCGTATGAGAGCAGCCAACTCCAAGAGTTTTCCAAGCCCCCTAAAGGTTATTTACAGTCTTAACGGTTATCGTACAGTGACAAACAGCGGTATTGGTTAAGTTGGCTTATTGGTTTGGTTGGTTAATAGATTGATTTCAACTTATGCAAAGTCTCCTCCAAAATTATTGCTGATCGCTGCAGCTTGTTTAGCTCCATCTGGCCAGGCCTTTACAACGCAAGTCCCAGATATTGCCGGCTTACTCTATTGTTTGAACAGGAACGGCTGTGAGACTTGTTCGAAAGTAATATCTATAAATGTTTGGAATTTGAAAACTGGATTTTGATTGTAGTACAGATGGTACGTACAAGTTCGAGTTGGGTGAATACTAAATAAGTAAGGCGGTTTTGGTCATTTTTGTTGGTGAAAACTAAGAAACAATTTTTTAATTGAACGTAAACCATGTTTAATTATACATATATGTATAAACAGATAACACTTAAATGCAACACCTAGTTTAGATGCGACAAATTAGAGTGTTGACTGTACTTAACTGATGCATTTATTTGCGAATAAAGGCATGAGGTGTAGAAAGTCGTAAGCCATCCTTCTTAAGGATATTTTTTTTAATAAACCAACAGAAAATGTGCAAATGAAGTCAAATCAAGATAACAAACATATTAAAAACGCAGACATACTAACTCAGTTGAAAACGAAAACATTCTTGCAAAACTCATTCCAATCTCTTACCCAAGTAATCTCATCTCTCACGCACACCTAAAATGATTCTAAAACTGTAAAGTAGAACCTCTAGAATAAAATGAAAAGCAGGTTTGATCGTAACGCTCCGTGCTCCAAACCATTTGACTGCAGGATTGCTCCCGAGGGATCAATTTGAATAAAGTTATTTGAGTGAACGTAGCTTTGGTATAATAGTGGTACCTAAGCTGTTAAACTATTCTAGGTTCAACCTGTGTGCATCTAGAATACTAGATGTTAGTGTTCAGTGGACTGATGCTGATTTTAAAGTACATATTAACAAACTCATAAGTTAACTCTGAAGTACAATAAAATTAGCAAAAACGGTGTGGCCTCAAAACGATTTTATTAAACAAGCTAAAATTATCCAACCAGTCAATGTATTTTGGATATATTAATCTTGTGTTTTAGAGTTTTTAACTTCATTGAAGTAATATTATAGGAGATAAAATTTATTACACTTGCACTGTTACAATGCAGGCTAAAGTAATACAAACTCTTCGTAAACCATCAATCAAAGGAACGTTTCCAACTGAAAGCCAGCCACAATCCCAAGCGCATGGATGTATGTATCAAAGTAGAGAGTTGGTTCCAGAAAAGTTGTCCCTAAGCGCAGCGGCGGCGGTCTGTACCGGCGGCGGCCACTCCGGCCGGTCTACAGATATAGCGCCAATAGCACGAGTAGTCCCGCGGGAACTTCCTCGGATCAAGTTTTAATGAAAAAATCGACTTAATCGCTAATCTCGCCAGCTGTCTCCGACACTTGTTATAATGTTTCGTTATTTTTTCTGTCCTTTCCATTTTACAAGTCGACTGCGTCCAACGTCTAGCCACCATTAACTTCGTTTGTTTCCTAATTTTGCTCGGAATTGTCCTCATTTACGTCGGGCTATTTTCCGGCGATGAAGAAGCAAGGCACGGAGGCTGTAATGTGATTTCCCGTATGCTCGAACGAGCGTGTTAACCCTCGGCTACCGATCGACGCGCGCGCGATAAAAACTGGAAATTAGAACACGGCCTACGCCGGTAACGGTAAATAAATAAATAAATATTCCGGGACATTGCACACAACGCCATCTAGTCCCACACTAAGCTAACGCTTGTGTCGTGGGTACTAGATAACGGATATAATACTTATATACTTTTTTTTTTGTAAATACATACTTATTATACATAGAAACGGCCAGACTCGACACAAGTAATTACAAATTTTAGTATTCATAATTACTTGTCTGATGCGGGAATCGAACCCGCAACCCCTAGATTAGAAGGCAGAGTCACTACCAACTAAGCTAACAGAGCAGTCAACATAACCCGACCCTGCCACGCTTCTTTGATAATGACCGCCGACCCCTGTAATGGGGAAAAAGGCAAGGCGGCCCGATATGACATGTGACATTTGAATTTAGGTATTTTAAAACAACGGCGCGACAACGTGACCTACTGCCACAAAACCGTATAAGGACCATTGAGAATGCGCTTATATTTGTCGGTATTATATACGTACACGGAGAAGCGTGCGGATTAGAAGCTTTCAAAGGATTAACTAGGGCGGACCTCCACATGACCGTTTCATTAAAACTTCCTCCGTGCCCGTAACCGCTCTAATTACATTAAAAAACAAAATCATATCGTGACTCAATTATGTTGGGAACGTGTATAATTTGTGAGTCATCCGTGCTTGGCCAAGTAGCCGTTGCTCGGGTAGGTACCGACACCGTGACGGCAATTTTTCCGCCGCGTCGTTTTCTCCGCCAAATTAGCCGCATTGCCGCCGCGCGTCGCAAACGTTCCGTTTACGTTACAAATTAATTTTGACGCGCGCCGATTCGATTACCGCGGGGTCGATCAAACCCAATTTCCCTCCGATTCATCGAGCCGTATATCTCATTACAAATTTTTAATTTGTTTCAGATTCTTCGACCAGAGGCGAGAGTGAAGCACGCAAAAATAAATACAGCAACAAAACAAACGACGAAGCGCCTTCAACCGATACAATTAATAGTTAATCGTTAGTTAATACCGTATCCGTAAGTCGGTGGTGTGCGAGCAAGCGAGGCGGTGCGTGAGCAGACAGTGTAGTGTCGCGAGTAGAGAGTGCTCGCGCGGTCGGGGTCAGGCAGTCAGCTTGGCGGGCGGGTCGGTGCGCGCCGGCAAGATTGAGGTGGGCGGGTGCGGGTGGGGTCGGCGCGCGCGCGTGCGGCCGCTGCACGCGCTGGGCCGCGCGGCCGGCATGTTGGCCTCGCAGCGGTCGCAGTCGTGCAACGAGGAGGGCGCCTTCTTCGGCGCGCGCGCGCTGCGTCGCCCGCGCCACAAGGGGCCCGGCAGCCCGCCCTGCTAGGGGTACGCCATGTCGCTGCGCAGCCTGCACCGGCGGCTCTCCTCCGCTAACAACACGTGAGTATACACAAACT